>PVKM010032151.1:0-16522 GCA_004027735.1 Carollia perspicillata
GCCTATTTCTTCTGTGCCCCACTTCTACCTCTGTGACTTTCTAAATAAACTTTCTCTTATAGTTTGAAAAAATGTATATAATAAAGCAAAGAAAATTAATTTGTATTTTGCAATTTATTCATGGCTCTGCAAGTTGGTACATTCAAGTTTTTGGTTCAGTTAACCTCTCACTGGGTTAAAAGCCAATTCCATTGGTTATTTTCAAAGGATAAAACAAATTTTGCAGTTAATTCTTTCAGATTTAATAAATATTGCCCTCCAGAAAAAAGAGGGCTATATAGTTTTATTGTTTTTAATAGTGTTTTTTATTTTTCCCCCTTATACTCTCTTCTGCCTCCTTACTATATTTTATCCTCACCCAAGGATATTTTTTCATTTCTTTTAGAAAGAAAGAGATAGAAAGAAACACTGATGTGAGAGGGAAATACTGATCGATTGCCTCTCATATATGCCCCAGACCAGGAATCTAACCCATGACCTACAAATGTGCCCTGACCAGGAATTGAACCTGCGACCCTTGGTTACCAAATGGTGCTCCAACCAACTGAGCCACACTGGCCAGGGCAAGAGAGGTGTATAGTTTTAGAGAGGGGTATACAGATAATACCTTTTTAGAAAACTAAAGTCAGGATTTAAAAAAAAATTTTTTTTTGACTACATGTAGTCCTGGAATCTTGGCCCCACTGTCTTAATTCCTAATCAGAATATGCAGGTGGTAAAAAGGAGCATGTGAATCCAGGAGCCATAAAAAGGCCCTATGATCAGATACCAAAGGCTAGGTACAAAAATGCTTCAGGATCAGACACTAGAAAATGAGCTACTGTGACGAGTAGCTAAAGATACGAAAATTTATATGAAGTAATTGGGGTCAAAATGGCTAATTTTAACAAATAACTTTAGTGAAGGTTCTGCGTTAAACAGAGAAAAACTCTAAATATCAAATATGCCCATAATTAGTATTAGGAAACATACAGACTGTCTCCACCTCTATCACCATGGCAGGTCATACAATTCTGCCTAAAGGCAATTTTTATAAGATGGCTCTATCTGGATGCTAACCATACCCACCGCACCCCTTCAAAAAAAGTGAAGACCCTCAGTTGCTGGTAAGTGAAGGATCTCTATTCTTCTCCAGAACCCCAGAGCTCTCCCTCCTCCTCCTCCTCTCTCGGCCTCCCTTTGCTAGTTCGGTTTTTCTCCTACTTCTCTCTGAGCGCTAACATTTTATACCTTCCAGCTTCTGTCGTTTACCACTTCTTCAACATTCAGTTCTGACTGCATCCATTTCAACTGCAAGGAAGGAAAAACAAACTTAAGTTGTGAAAACTGAAATTAAAAAACTAAAACCAAACTCCATAATATTTTCCCAACAAAACCAGCCACTGCTTCTGTAATCTTTGTTAACAGTATCACCTAGGCTGTCTTGGAACTTTCTTTGACACACCTAACCCATTCCCCCATAACTAGTCAATTGTTAAATCTTATGTTACCCATGATTCTCAAGCTTTTCTCCATAGTATAATCACTCTAAGAGCTTTAAAAAAAAAATCTCAAGTTCCCAGTAGTTCACAGAAGAAATAAAAATGGCCTATAAGCATAAATGGACATAACTTCTATAAAGGACAATTTGGTAAGATTTTAAAAGGTCCATAAATTCACATGTCCTTGACCTCAATAATGCCAGTTACAGTTCTTGATCCTGTAATATGGATTTGCAAAGACAGCACAGAGGAACAAAAAAGGGGCAAGGAGATGGCAACCTGATTTGGATTATAAAAAAAAGAATGGGGGGCGGGGGACAGAGAGAAAGGGAGAGGAATATAGGAATATATAGGGATCTCAAAAGGCATGAGTTTTTCATACCTTGATCATACAGCTCCAGAGGTCTCAGGCAAAAAATGCTAAAGTCTTTCTAATTTTCTTCATAACTGCCAACCTAATCATAAAAGTAGCCAATTCCATTGCCAGGCTCAGAGGGCAGGGCCCATCATTCTCCTAGTTACTTTCTGGTTAGAGAAACCTGAAAGGAAAGAAGCCAGCAATTCTAGGAAAAAGGCTTGAAAGTATTCAGGAAAATTTGGAGGAAAAAAGCATGATCTACAGCTTGAGACAGCTAAGAGGTTAAAAACCAGGATGATTTGCTCAGGCCAAAGTCAAGACCCAGGCCAGGAGGATATTTGGGGACAAAATGCCAGAAGGCTAGATAAAATCTAGACAACTGTGAGTCAGCAAACTAGGCCAAAGAACCTACCAACATGCCCCAGACCAGGAATCCAACCCATGGAAGAATCCTGCCAGGATTATAGCTCAGGCGGGAGGTTTGAGAATCGTGCATGTCACACTAATAAGACTGGAACTTGGTGCTGATCCAATGGCCCCTCGATTCAGAACTGGTGTCCGAGTGTGGGCCAGGACACAGGACTGAAACTGGAACAGGGGTCAGGGCTGCACTTCTGACGGCCGGAGCTGTGCTGTCAAGGAGCGGTGAGCCTGAAGAAGCACACCTGCACATACCAAGGCAACTGCGGTTTCGGATTCTAATTAGCTGTACAGACCAGAAATCACTCAAGTGTCACTGCTGTCACAGCCTGGACTGTCTGCCAAAGAAGTAACAACTTCAAACAACGCGCCACTAAGACAAGTCTTCACAACCAATATGAAATATTTAAAGGGGCTTCATGCAGCAATGGATTTAGACCTATCCTACACAGCTTCAGAGGGAACATTAATAAGGAGCAGTAATTACCCATTAAAGGGATGCAGATTTTCACAATATATAAGAAAACCGTTGAACTATTACAAAGAGAGAATGTACTGCCACAGAAGATAATGCGCCCCTAGTCCCCTTAAGTAGTGGTTAAACAAAAGGTGGAGACCACTGGTTGGGAGAATCCATCTTTGTTGCCGAAAAGGTAGCAGACGGCTGGGGAAGAGGACTAATGTAACAAATACGGAGTCTCAGAGCCTGGAAAGGAAAGGAGCTGCTACTTTGTATCAGCCAATGACCTAGCTCCTTTAAGCCTCATCAAAAAAAGAAAACAAAGTTATAAGTATCAACTATATTTTACAAATTGAAAATCAGAAGTCAGAACAATTTACAAGGTTACAAAGCCACCAAATGACAGATGGGATTTATTTCCTTAGAGCTAGCTGTCTGCCTTTATAACCCAAGTTTTTTTCTGTTCTCGAACACTCACATATTACACCCAATTCCTGATAAAACTTCAACTGCACCAACATAATGCTTCCTTCGAGCTGATTCTTTTGGAAAAGGCTCTGGGTCTGTAACAGCTAAATTTCCTCTCAAAGGCCACTAATTGGTGACAGCAGTTACATAGTTCCGGCAAGGAATGTACTTTTCCTGAGTTAAAATTTCAGGTAAAGAACTGGGGACTTTTAGACTGGCACCTCTGTATATAAATGAAATACGTCCACTACAGTAATCAAAATTTGACTATCACTCGCAACTTAATGTAAAAACCCTGACTGAACCCAGAGTCAGAAGACATGGGTTCAAGTCCTAGCTCTACCACGTACTAGCTCGTGACTCTGAGGGCGTCACTTAGCATCTCTGAGTCTCAGTTTCCTCATACAGAAAACGAAGAGGTAGAGCTGGAACACCTCTTAAGAGTTGTCTCGTTCTAACTCCATAATCTCCATAGCAAACTTAAAGAATAAAAATAAAAAATTCCACTTTCCTGACTTGCTTCAGTACTGTTCATGGTTACCCCATAGTCCTCCTATATGATTGACACCAGGCTAGAAAGCTATCTTTCTTTCCTAACTCACTGACTGGTCTTCCTGGTGATTCTCTCTGGGCCCTAAAAGCACAGGGCAGAACTGGGGGTGGAGCAAAGTGTGTGACACTCCAAAAACACACACTGGTTTTTGAACTTTGCTCTCCATTAACAGGAGTCACTTTATTCTTTGTTTGGCCTAATTTGCAAATAGTGATTTTTTAGTTTCTGATTTAACAGCCCTGCTCTGTCCTTCTGTCAATAATACCTTCGGGGGTCTGTTAAAATACAAAATACAAAAATAAGTAGATTTTAACCAGGGTAATGTAAATGATCTCTAGGCCCTCATAAACATTAACAGTAGAGTAAGATGCGCAGTACAGAGCACAGGGTCACTGTCTGCGGACCCCACCACTGCCGGATGAATTAGCGGGCACGAAACGAGGGCTGAAGCGGGGTCATGAGCGAAGAGAGCCGCGAAGGCCGTGGAGGCCTCCTCTACCAGTGAGGCCTGCTGCATCGGTGCGGTGGCTGAGAAAGTGTGCACTTGCTGTCTGCAGCTAAGAGAACGAGAGAACGAAGGCTTGACAGAGATGACAAAGTCCCTGTTCAGTGCTTGGCCACCTCTACCAAACAAAGGGCAAACTTTGTAACTGTTCAGTATGAAAAACAGGATTCCATCCCACAGTGGATTTTCACTTACTGGACAAGCAAGGATCGGTAAATCACCTATTGTGGCATCTTAAAATACAGACATGACTTTGATAATTGCACAGTGATCATAAAAAAAAAGCTCGTGTTTAGGAAATAACTGGCATATGAAGGGCTAAAGGGGTACGATATACCCAAGACACTCTAAAAATGGCTCAGGAAAAAAAAGTGTGTACATACGTGGTGGAAGGGAAAGGAAGACTGGGAAAGAGTGAGGCAAGGGTAGAGGAAAAAGGCAGGCTACAGAGGATAAACTGTGAAGCAGGTGAGGCAGAATGTAAACAACTAGGTGAATGTAAGTGAAGAGTGCATGGGAGTTCCTAGTACTATTCTTACAACTCTTCTGTAAGTTTGGAATTATCTCAAAATAAAGTTACCCCTTAAGCAAACCTCAAGTGACAACAACGCATTCCACATAATAAAATATGGTACATATACATTTCAACTGTTTTCTTGACACGTCACATTTAAGGGCCATACGAAAGTGTTCTGCTTCATTAACTCTGCTCTGAGGCCCACACCCGGCCTGCTGACTCTGACGGGCACGGCTTCCTCTGACACAGCGCTCAGGGGGCACCTGCTGCTTGATTTTAAGCGAAAGCTGTAGGAACGGGAGACGGAATGGAAACAAAGTCATGTCCAACAAGGGCCAAAGACCCACAGCAACCTCTCCCCAGTGGAGAGATAAATTATCATCAGGTTCCAGTGTATCTGGATATGTGAATAATTGTAGTGTATTTTTATGGATGAAGAGCATAATGTCCTGGAGTTAACTTTGTGTGTTACATCCCAGCAGATAAAACCAGAGGTACATATTTTCAAAATGTAGATACATGTAAGAGATGTTTCTTCTCAGGTAAAGCCTCAAGACATAGATGCAGATGTGATTTCCCTAGATTTTCTGATGTGGCACTGCCCTGAATTAATCCTTTTACCTTTAACAGCAGGATATATAAAAGAATGAGAATAAAGTACGATTACATCGCATACGTTCACGAAAGTCACATTAACTTACCAATTTACCACTGGATACTTCCAAATGTAACAAAATAAAGCCCATTAAAAATAAAGT
The DNA here is from genome assembly GCA_004027735.1 of Carollia perspicillata. NCBI lineage: Eukaryota > Metazoa > Chordata > Mammalia > Chiroptera > Phyllostomidae > Carollia > Carollia perspicillata. The sequence goes on from PVKM010032151.1 coordinate 5,521, forward strand.
TTTAGTCCCCTGGTCATTTTGTTTAAAGTAATGATCATATCTTACTCTAAATTTTTCATAATAAAAACTGCTTTTATTTTGAAGGATAAGTTTGGAAAAACTTTGCCTCAGAAATATAAGCCTTATTCAACTTACCTTTGTCTGTTCTTTTCTAAGTTGCTTTAATAACGTTAAATCATCCAAATTCTTTTCTCTCTCTTCTCGTAGATGTTTTACTACTGATGAAGTCTGAGCTATACAATTCTTTATGAATCTGTCCCTACTGGCATGAGCTTCCATCAACTAAAAGAACAAAGAAGTGAAAAGAGAAAAATCATACCAATTTATTACATTTTAGTTTTTTTAATCCTTATTTTTAGAGTATAGAAATGTAATGCTTTCCAAAACAAGCTTTAAAAAATTAAACCTATAGGAGAGAAGACTGTGCTCATCAGCCAACCCACCTAAAAAAGGACGAAAGGAAGCAGCTCTGCCAGTGGTCGGGGCTGTCTTCCTCCTCAGTGAGCTCCAGGGGCTTCCTGCCCCTTCCCCCGAATCCCTGCCACCCCCTTCTCTCCTCATTACTCCATCCATGTGCTCCCCAACCCCACACCCACTCTCACACATCTTCTGGGCCACTTTCCGTTGGTATTCTTCCTCTCTTCTTTGGTTCTCTCATGCTTCCTATGGCCTCATGTTGTCACAAAGTGCAAGAAATTATAAAGTAAGTGATGTAGAGAAACTCTTAGTTATACCAGAAAAACAAAGAAAGTTGCATTTACCTATGTACGACAGAGCCCTTTTTAAGATTTTAAAGTTAAGTATTAATAAGGCCTCATTATGTATAAAATTCAGAGTATTGATTCCATCAATTGTGTGTGCTGACTGAAAGGACATCTGACAGAGCAATTCTTTGCTAACCTTCATGTCAATGTAGCAAATCCAATATAACGATTCTTGTCTATTTTCTGCCTTGATTCCAGTAGTACGATAGTCAAGTATCAAACACTCCTGTGATCACAGCCAAATTTTGACAATACCCCCCAAATTTGGGGGACAGAAAAGCAAACACTAAAATGATATGTAATCACCATTATAATGGTACATAAGTAACAGTGGTTCACCTCCAACTAAAATGCGTTAACTTGTTCCATGTAACTATGTTTCTTCTTCCCTCTGAAGAGAGAGTAATCTAATGCAATAGTTACAGCAGGATAACCTAACCATTTTACATACACATATGTCCATGTGTGCATGTTGCGTGTGTGCCTAAACAGATAAAATACAGTACTAACTTAGCCATTCTATAAGCTTTCTTCATACGCCACTAGACGTACATCTCTTAAATGATCACATTAGGACCCTACGGTTGAGAATGATGTCTAATGTTCACCAGAAACAATAAGCCTTTGCGTTTCTAGAGTGCAGTACTGAAAGCGCATTAATTATAACTCACACCCAAGGCAAGAGAAGGAAAGTAAAAGTAAACTGCGTAAAAGACATTAATGCCACCTAAAGTAAATTCCTCTAATATACTCATATTTCCACTGTAACATATGATTCACAAGGACAGTTGCAAGGCCCATGTTTCATTGGCTAACACACTACTTCTTGTTTATTCCTTCAGGTATAATTACAGATATACCTGATATACCTACAGATATTAAAGGAATTAGTGAGGATAGGGAACTACTCTTCCCAAAAGAGAATAAAAAGAGAAGTGAAGTAAGGAACTTCTGGCCAAGATGGAGGCGTAGGTAAACACACTGTGCCTCCTCACACAACCAAAAGGACAACAACAATTTAAAAACAAAAAACCAGAAGCAACAGAAAATCGAACTGTATGGAAGTCTGAAAACCAAGGCATCAAAGAAGACACATTCATCAGGACCGGTAGGAGGGGCAGAGTAGGGCAGCCGGGGCAGACAGGACCTGCAGCAAAGTGGTGGCTGGCAGACGGGAGCTCACAAGGTGGGGGCTGGCCGACCCACCGAGGTGGTGGATTGTGGAGCGTGGAGCTGGACGTGGTGCGCAAGGCGGCTAGCGGACCAAGCGGTCCCATATTCGAGCACAAATAAACCAGGCAAAACTGGGGAGCGAGACAGACTGCACAACCCAGGGTCCCAAAGCAGGGAAATAAATCCTCAACCCTCTGATTGAAAACACCAGTAGGGGTTGAGGTGCCAGGGAAAAACTCCCAGCTTCACAGGAGAGTTCGTTGGAGAGACCCATAGGGTCCTAGGACATACACAAGCCCACCCACCCTGGAAATCAGCACCAGAAGGGCCCAATTTGCTTGTGAGAAGTGGGGGAAGTGACTGAAATCCAGCAGAGAGCAGAACAAGTGCCATTGTTCCCTCTTGGACCCCTCCCCCACAGAGAGTGTCACAACCCAGTGATGTGGGTTACCCTGCCCTGGTGAACACCAAAGGCCCTGCCCCTCCCTACGTAAAAGGTACATCAAGACAAAAAAAAATGGCCCAGATGAAAGAACAGATCAAAGCTCCAGAAAAAATACAACTAAGTGACAAAGAGATAGCCAACCTATCAGGTGCACAGTTCAAAACACTGGTGATCAAGATGCTCACAGTATTGGTTGAATTTGGTCACAAATTAGATGAAAAAATGAAGGCTATGCTAAGTGAAATGAAGGAAAATGTACAGGGAACCAATAGTGATGGGACGAAAACTGGGACTCAAATCAACGGTGTGGACCAGAAGGAAGAAAGAAACATCCAACCAGAAAAGAAAGAAGAAACAAGAATTCAAAAAAAATGAGGAGAGGCTTAGGAACCTCCAGGACATCTTTAAACATTCCAACATCCGAATTATAGGGGTACCAGAAGGAGAACAGGAAGAGCAACAAGTGGAAAACTTATTTGAACAAATAATAAAGGAGAACTTCCCCAATCTGGCAAAGGAAATAGACTTCCAGGAAGTCCAGGAAGCTCAGAGAGTCCCAAAGAAGTTGGACCCAAGAAGGAACACATCAAGGCACATTGTAATTACATTACCCAAGACAAAAATGAACGAGAGAATCCTAGAATCAGCAAGCGAAAAGGAGGCTACAAAGGAGTTCCCACAAGACTGTCAGTTGATTTTTCAAAAGAGACCTTACAGGCAAGAAGGAGCTGGAAAGAAGTATTCCAAGTCATGAAAGCCAAGAACCTACATCCAAGATTGCTCTATCCAGCAAAGCTTTCATTTAGAATGGAAGGGCAGATAAAGTGCTTCTCAGATACGGTCAAGTTTAAGGAGTTCATCACCACCAAGCCCTTATTATATGAAACATTAAGGGGATTTATCTAAGAAAAAGAAAATAAAAAATATCTACAGTAAAATGACAGCAAACTCACAGTTATTAACAACGACACCTAAAACAAAAACTAAGCAAACAACTAGAACAAGAACAGAACCACAGAAATGGAGATCACATGGAGGGTTAACAGGGGAGTGGGAGGAGGAGAGGGGGAAAGGTACAGAGAATAAGTAGCATAGATGGTTGGCAGAAAATAGAAAGGGGGAGGCTAAGAATAGTATGGGAAATGTAGAAGCCAAAGAACTTATATGTACGACCCATGGATATGAACTAAAGGGGGGGAATATGGGTGGGAGGGGGTGTGCAGGGTGGAGGGGAGTGAAGGGGGGGAAATAGGACAACTGTAATAGCATACTCAATAAAATATATTTTTAAAAAAAGAAGTGAAGTAAGTTGCCCAAGGTAACATAGATTTGAATTTAGGTATTCTGAAGCCTAAACCTATAGACTCAAACCCTAGGCTCTATTTAAGGCCTTGCTTAACTCCTGTGGCTTATACTGTGTTTTGTGGGTTAATTGAAAGGGAAGTATAACAGGATTAGGGAGAAAACAGATATTTATTGTGTACCGACCAGGTGCTTCATGTATATTAACTTTTTTTGCTTCAGATGTATGAACTCCCAACAACTCTGAAAGATCACTGTGGCAGTGAACTAAGAGTTTGTTATTCACTGCCCAATTAGAAAGTTTTGGGTCTTTAAGGTTCAAGATTAATCTTTTAGGCCAGTGTTTACGATAACATTAGCACAAACAGGAAGCCAATGTTGTTTATTTAACTTCTCATTAACTAAATACATCTTTAATTTTGCCTTAGAAAAAGAGAATAGAAAGAAAAGAACCATCCTCAGAGTTAGGAAGCTCTCCTTGTTGCTGTGTTAAGATGGCAAAATAATTAGCATTTCCAGGCTTCAGTGTCCCCTTTTGTAAAATTATGGATTATGAGAAAATAATCACTGATATCCTTTCTACCTCTAACATTTAGGGGCAACACAACTCAACCCACTGCTAAGATATCAGCTGCTATTCACTCACTTTGATATCTTGTCTAGCTGCTCAGCAACTGGTGAAATAATACTAGAACCAACTAGTAGCATGTAACAAAACAATTTCATTTTTCTATCTGCATTTTGGTTTATTATTTTTTAAAGTAAATTTTTATTTTTATTTTAATATTTTTAAATTTTATTTTTCAATCACAGTTGACATTTTTCTATCTTCACTCTAAAACCAAATTCGAACTTTGTACGTTCTCCTTTCATTCTCTCTTATGACAAAGTTTCCTTCCTTGGTGAGGCTTTCCCCACTGTTCCACGCTTACCTCGCCTCCTTCCCGTGGACACACTTGTAGCTGCAGCCCACCCTCACACCCTCACCTGCTTACTTCTCCTTCAGATTAGCCCCCTGGGAACCCACTCCATGTGAAGAGAAACTACTGGGCAAAACGTCTTTCTCTCTGTATTATCAGTTATATTAATCTGGTTTTCATGACCGTCCTATAGTAAAATTCAGAATTAAGAGCCATGTAAAAGAGGAACATGCATGGACCTTCTGTACATCTATGTCAAAGGAACGAGAAGGCTTGATAATAGCTAGTAATAGACTACGTGACAGGAGCCTCCTGGAGGAAAAGCAATAAACCGAGCCTAGCTCATTAGTAATTCAGATGCTGGAGGATCTGGTCACATGGGAACTGTTTCCTGCATCTGTGAAGTGCTTATTAAAGGAAACAAGGTAACACTTATTAAGAAACTTGGTAAAAGGCAAGGAAAGCCTCTGGTTACAGGAGAAAAACACGGAGTCATAGGCGTATCATAACCGCGCTTCCTTTGATTTGGGGTAAGCAATTTTGAAACGAAAACATGGGGGTGAGGCAGGAGAATGGTTTCAGACTAGTCTAAAGGGGGTTTATCTAGGACTTTCCAGTTTTATTTTATCCAAACTTTGAAAACTTCTTTCAGTCTAAAATTCCACATGTGTTTTAATCATTATTTTAAAACAATATTTTCATCTTTAAGGGAAATATAATGCCAACAGTTTTCTTAATTATAGTTTTTCTGGTATTTTTCTTTCTAAAACAGGGGTTGGTTCTAAATAAATTCTAATTTCCCAAACATAATTTATTTTTTTAAACTTGACAATGACCCTTGGTTTAACTATCATTAAAATCAAACAAAAATTAGTTTTTTGTCATAGCATTTTTTGTGTTTTAAATCTTCTAGAACTTCTGACAAAATGATGCAAGGAGGAAGCATATCATTTAAGTATATATTTCAAAAGTTCACTATATTAAAGAGATACCTTTAAGAATAAATCCATCACTATGACACCAAAATAGATTTGCACTTGTAAAGCACTATTCCAAATTCACAGACTTTATATTGCTCAGGACTGATTTTTATGTTTACCTTGAAAACAAACAAAGGTAGAAAAATTTCACAAATTGAAGGGAATACGCTCTAATATAGAGATCTCATTAAAATTATTTTACTTTTACCAAGCAAGTCAAGGCGACTGTAAGCAGCTTAGACACTTCAGAGCTCCCCTTCTTCACTGAGACATACTTGAGGGAACTCAGCAGCACTTCATTAGCCCAGGCACTGTGCTGCAGGCCTGATCCCTGGCACGAACCTACTTGATAAACAATCCTTTGTATGATGTTTATGTTGCTGGATCCCTCTAGGATACCAGCAGAGAAAGACAAACACATACAAGGGGAGACCGAAAAAAAGGAATTATCTTGTAGTGCAGGCTTCCCTCACTATGTGAGTGTTCTAGGAACCCATCTGTATCCGTGTACCAGCTGGTCTGTGAGAGGCTGCCCGGCTTCAGTGGTTTTTATGAAGGCTCTCTTTGAGGACTCTTTCAGTGTTTGCCCATTTCATGATGGGTGATTTACAAGTGCACCCGCTCACCTCACTGAGTGCTCAGCAGTTTTTGACCAAAAACAGCAAGACTCCCGTACCGCACCCTTCTTATTCAACCAATCTAGCTCCACGCTACTTTTTTTGTTTTCTCTGGGTGAAAAGTCCTCAGAGGGAAATGTTTTGCCAACATGGAGGAGGTGAAACAAAAAACAGCAGAACCACCAAAAGCCATCAAAATCGACAAGTTCAGAAAGTGTTTTGTGCAGTGGAAAAAACATCTGGATGTGTGTATTGCAGAGTACAATTGGAGAGTACTTTGAAGGTGACTGAAGTTTAAACATGTAAGAATAAATACACAATTTTTCATAAATAAATTCTGATGTTTGGGATGTCCCCCCTCGTACATAAGAATATTCCAAAACAGAAAGGTTTCAAATTTAGTATGCAAGATTATCCTGGTTCAAATAAGGATAGGAAATAATATGCAATAACTAAATAGAAGCATCAAGAATTCCTACGTAAAACATTTAGTACAGGAAGTACTTTATATTAACTCATTTAATGTTCTGAACACCCCTATGAAGGAGTTTTTATTATGGTACTACTTGACAAAAAGGAGGCTGAGGCAAAGAGGCTATATAACATGGTCAAGGAACTCTACCTAGGAAGCAGCAGAGGTGAGATATAATCTAGATCTGGAATCCTGCGGAAATCACTATAATACAAGCCTCTAAATTAATAAAATGATTGAAAACAACTGAATAGATTATAAAGCTTGTATGTTTTGAGAGGGGGCATCACTAAAGTGGTCATAAATTTCCAGTTCCTCAGACAGAGCTACCCAAAGAAACAAGTGAATAATCAAACAACCTCATAATCAATCACGACTAGGCCACGCACGTGCTCCCTACCCCCAATACTGGATTCTACTCATTAAAGCCCACAACCCTGTGATCTTCTCAGACACTAGAATTACCAACCACTCAGTAAACTAACATACTTTCATGTGAAAGGAAAACAAAAATAGCAGCAGTTAACAGTCTGAATTTAACTGATATCAATAAGCTCATTCGAAATTGATTTTTTCTCGTAACTGAGAAATGGACTACAGGTTCTAAGTAACACTTTCTTTATAAGGCACTGAATCCAAATAGTAATCCTTGCGGTAGAGCCTAAAAAGCAAACAGCATTTGAACTTCAGCTTCCAAGTTAAAGAAACGACGTAAGAAACTATAAAAAATACTTAGCTATGTCATTATTTCCTTCTGCTTTTGGAAATTAAAGAGAGGAATAAAGGGAATCTTTAAGAGCCGATGAAAAAATACATACTTGAGAAAGCAAAGTCTCAGGAAGAGACAAGTCGTCTGTGACTCTGCTCTCTCAGCTGCCAAATGCGTCTATCCCCCCCCTGACGAGCGCGGGAGGAAAGGAGACGGAAGGGTTTTCTCACGCCAGCTCTCTGGCTTCTCAGAACTGTTTCACTCTAAGCCCGTGCTCTAGACCCACTGGTCTACTTGACTGTTTGCACTTTCCCCTTCGTTCCTTTGTGCACAAGTTGAAGGCTTCCCACGAGGGGGCCAAAACCCACCACTCCCACTCCTTAGAACCATTCCTTCACAGACTTGTGCATACTGCCACACATTTCTTCAGTCCGTAGAAATTAGATCAAAACGTTTAGTTATCTGACCGCTCCCCACTAATGAACACTTAGGTTGTTTCCAATTATAATCACCATTTAGGCCACTCAGACTAAGCCTGAAGTCCAGGTTCTAGTCCTATCAGTCTTTAATCTTCCACTCGTAGTTTAAAGATCTTTTCTAGGTTTCAATCCAAAAATAAAACAGCGTGTAGAAGGCTCATAATTTCGACTAATAAAACACAGACAGACTTCAGGTCTAAACTCTCAGGTGTGGGCACGAAAAAACATGAAGGTGTCATTCTTTTACCCACAGTTTAATTACACATTGACCAAATGAGTTCTTATTCTGCCTGCAAAGACAGACACAAAAGCAGCACAAAAGAAAGACTCAAAAGATATACTTACGGAGTCATAAAGTTGTTTACAGGTTTGGCTGGCATCAATCTTCCCTGCAAAGGAAGCTGTTGGAACCGTAGTGTTTAATTCATGTACTATTCTGTCATCAATCGTCCTCATCACCTTGAGTAATTCCTATACATATTTAAAACAAAAGAATAACCTGAGTGGAAAGTGAAGTGATAGAAAAAAAGCATTTAAACAAAAAAATTACGCTCTTGGATATATTATAACCCTGTACATTAGAGGTGCGGAAACCATGCTGAATACAGTGCAACCACAGGAAAATCTTCGTTATAAGAATTACGTCCTAGTAATCCTAATAATGGGACCTTAAGGGCAAACATAGTTTTGTTCATTTTTAAACCACGGTCCTTAGTAAGCAGTGTGTGCTCTCCCCATTTCCAGCATACAGACTGTAGCTCTAATGAGCTCGATTACTACGGCATAACTGCTCATTCCATTTCCTTTCTCATCATTCTAAAATGTGGTGCTAGATGGAAAACAGCGTGTCGAAGGCTCATAATTTCGACTAACTTGGAAAGACAGCACAAGAAACTCTCGGTAGTGGTTAACTTGCAGAAATCAACCTATACCCTTATAGGCTAAATTAATCTAAATATATCCATTTAGACTTTTCGTTTTTTACTATGGCTGTGTATAATTTTTGTAACAAAAATAAGTAAAACCATATATGCTGCGAGAGAAAGAGTCAAACCTCTTCATGGCTTTCTTGCTTACAGAACAAGTAAGAATCAGTTTCACCTTCCTTAGTAACCATAGCTCCATCTCCCCAAAAAGGCTCCAATTCTCAAACCAACCAAAAGAAAAATGGTAACAAGAGGGAAGACGACTTGACTCTGGAGAACAGGCCTGCCCAGCACACACGGTCCTCCTCCCCACCTTCCGTCACTAGAAAAGCTGGGCTTCGGCTACTGGAAGAGGTATCGTATGCCTTTCTCTCTCTTTTAAAGTTATTTCTCACATGTGTTCCCCCACCCATAAACAAACAAACATGATCTCTGCAAAATCATCAAGTAGTAGCAACAGACTTATTACTGACAACAAACAGGTTCACATTCAATATGAATGTGTATTAAAAGAAACTTGCTTGATTAATTTCCCTCCGCATAACACCCTATTTCTTTCCTTTGCTGACTTAAATCCATATCTGAAACCAGCTCCTTTTTCTTTCTTCACCCATTTGTTAAAATAAAAACTTTTACTACCATTAAAGCATTACACATTCGTTTTAGAAAAATTAGAAAATTCTGAAGAAAATAAAAATCATTCACAGTTAACCATTACCAATATTTTTGTCCCTTTAGTTTTTCTATAAATATCTATAAATACTTTTATAAAATTGAAGTACTATGCAACATTTCAAAGTCCAGCTTTAGACATTATACCATAAGCATTCTGCCCTTATTAAAAACACACCGAAGACATTTTTATTAGTTGCATTAATACTCTATGCTGTGGAGGTACCACAGCTTATCCACTTCCCCATTAATGAACATTTATGTTGTTTCCAATTATATTAGCCATTTAGGCTACCCAGACTAAGTCTGCAGTCCAGGTTGTGTTCTATCAGCCTTTAATCTTCCATTTGTAATTTAAAGATCTTTTTTAGATTTCAAGCTAGAAATAAAACAGCTCATAGAAGGCTCATAATTTCAATTAATAAAACACGGGCAAATATAAGGTCCAAAACCAACTTCACTGTGTTATCTCCTCGTCTTGTACCTTTCTATTTTTGATCTTCTTGTATCTATTTTTGGCAATAGCACCATCATTCTCTGTACACTTGAATTCTTAGAGGAGTTCATCTCAACATATTCACTAAGCAACTTTAAATAATGTTTTATATACACTGGAGGATATATCATGTCAGTAAGTGGCAAGTTCCAAACAAATGGGTAGCACTATTCAGATTGTCAAAAAATAGCTAAGTAGTAAACAGGGACCTACCTTGCCAACTTCACCTCCTACAATTTTACTGTTAAGAAAAAATAAAACCAAACTGATCTTCTTAGGCTAATGTTTAAGTTACACCTTTTAGATAAAGCATTCCTTGATTGAGAGGCCTCAACAATTTTTTTATCTTCACCCAAGGACATTTTTTCCCATTGCTTTCAGAGAGAGAGGAAGAGAGAAACATCAATATGCAAGAGAAACACGGTTTGGTTGACTCCTGTATGTGCCCAACAGGGACTGATCCTGCAACCCAGGTATGTGTCTATGTGTCCTCACAGGGAATCAAACCCGAAACCTTTCAGTTACAGGACAACACTCCAACTAACTGAGCCACACCGGCCAAAGCTCTTTCTTTTCTATCTATTTATTTATTTTTTACCCTCAACAGAGGACATTTTTTCATTGCTTTTAGAGGGAAAGAGGGAGAGAAACATGGATGTGAGAGAGAAACATCTATCGGTCGCCTTCTCGTATGTGCCCCAACCAGGGATCGAACCCGCAACTGAGGTACGTGCCCTGCCTAGAATTGAACATGTGACCCTCCAATCTACAGGAAGATGCTCCAACCAACTGAGCCATAGCAGCCAGGACAGGGCTGTCATACCATTCTAAACACCAGGACAACAGTGGTTAATAAAACAGAAAAGCTTTTTGCTCTTATGGAACAAAATTCTCAGAGAAGCCACTCCCGGCCAAGATGGAGGCGTAGGTGGAAACACTGTACCTCCTCTCACAACCAAGATTAAGGACAACAAATATTTATCAACAATAACACAACCAGAACACAGAAAATTGAACTACGGAAGTCCAACAACCATTCAACCAGAC
>PVKM010032152.1:0-16997 GCA_004027735.1 Carollia perspicillata
GTTCCCCCTCCTGCTTGCCCTCTCCAGACCTTAAGATTAATACACACTCACAAAGATTTCCATTCCCAGCTAGTGGAGATGATACACACAGACTTTCAAAGGCTCCCCTCCTTCTGAAATATGCTGGAAATTTTATCAAACAAGGCTCAGGACTGCTAGGTCAACAAGTGAGACATGTCTCCCTTTTGTTTCTAGCAACCTGTTTTAAATTTTTTGTTAGATTGTAATGGGGGCCCTGCTTTATTTCCCTTCCAGGCACTCATTCCTAGCTTCCACCTACAGTAACAACTTCATCAGGGCTGAGTAGATTTCATATAGGGTGGGCAGGGAAGCTTCTGAGATAAGATTTAGGATATAGAGGTCTTTCCTATTGGTAATGATCATTGTCATCAAAAGGAAAGCTCAAGAGGAGCAGGGGACAGAAAATGAGCCAGGAAAGATGCACAACGTGGTGTGGGATTGAGGGGAGCAGTCTTCACCCTAGGTCTTCAGTGCTAAGTGGAGCAATTAGGAATTTAAGGCATAAAGGGATTAATCTTGACAATCTCTTGGGGAAAGCTGAGTCACCAATTTAACTTGAAAGTAAGGGGTCACAGACAATTTAAACAAAACTCTTGAGAATAAATGAGGTAACCTTAACATCAGAAACCCATTTTGCTGGCTTTTTTAGCACTTTCCCACAAAGAATATTCAATAGACTGTCAACATAAGAGATTTCCAAACCTGTGGAGAGTATTTATAAGAGTTTTTTGGAGCCAAACAGAGGATACACCTGTAAGCAAGAACTCAACAGACTGAGAAAATTACTTTGGAAAATAACAGTTTGCAGTTTCTTTTACCCATTTGAGAGGAAGGAGGGGACATATGGAAGATTACGTGAAGGTGGGAGGAAGCACGGTGGGAACTGAATTACAGGACAGTTAAGATTATGTGCTCTCCTGAGGACTGTGAAACTTCTGAAAGAGGACACAAATGAGAAGGAGGGGTCTGAAGGAGTCACTTCAAAGGTGTGTTAATCTACACACACAGAAACAGAGAACAGGACTTGCTGCTCAAGGCAAACATAAGCCTTGTCGTAAAGAAGTTACACACGTGGGTTGTGGCTAACCACCATGACCCACCTGGTTAGGAATTTATGGTCACATCACCCTGTGAGGTCACTTTCCACAGAACTCCTTTTTCTGTCCACAAGACCTAGCAGTTATGTCTAGCATACTCCAGGAACAGTTTCCCATAGGTCCAGTTACTAGCACAGTACCCGGCAGAGAGTGATACTCAATAAACATCTGTCGAATGAGTGACATTTGTATGTGCTCTTCTCCTTCAGCCCCCTAGTTGAAATAGGTTGCCAATGAACCATTTGAAGGACGCATTTTTCCCAGCTCACCTTCTGATGCCCTCTGCCAACACTGTCTAGGAGCCACCCTTCCACCATGACTAATTCCACCATGACTAATTCAGCCTTCCACCATGCCTTCCACCATGACTAATTCGGCTCTGCAGCTCTGTCCTTGAGTTCTCTGTAGGAAAGGAGAGGATGACTCTCTATTCAACTCTCCTTTCTAAGAGGGTCCTACTTCCCTTAAGTTCCTCAAGGTCATTCTTCAACCTGTACATTGTTCCATTCTTCTATATGCCATCTAATTATAGAGAAACACATGGTCACTATATTTTTGGCCGTTTTGTCTCCCTCTCTCCCCATCTCACTTTCTTGCTTGCTCTCACTCTAACCTCTCTCTCTAGCAGCATCTTTACCTTGAATATCAAATCATGCAAAAATATATATTGGAAGTCACTTGCCCAATACATCTGTTTTCTGATTCAATAAAGCTTATCAAAAGAGTTATTTAATCAAGATGACAAAAAACATCTATTTGTCTAATTTTCCTCCTAATTTATTGCACATAACAGTACACTAAAATAACTTATTTTATACATTATTTATTAATTGACTGTATAGCAACAGTTTCATTATGTTTTGGAATATATTACCTTATTTTCCCTAAGTTATCTTACTTTGCAATTCTTACAATGATGCCTACTAATAGGGTTTGATGGGAAGAGAGGATTAGTTCATGGACTCAGATAAAACAAACATACTTTATTTAACCAACACCCAGGTCTAGATAGCTCCAATGTGGTGGGAATTTTTTACTCTTTAGTAATTTACTTCCATTATTAAGTAATTCACACAAGTGAGATATTTATATAATAAGTCACATAAATGGACACCATTTCTAAAATAAAATAGAATCTGATGAAGACTGATCCTTGGGTATCAATAAAACATTTTTATTATATTATACATGCAGACTTTTATTAAAAAATAAAAATACTTGATGGAGGTAATTTGTGCTGATATAAAAAATTTACTGTTCAATTTTTCCAGAAATGTAATTATTATGAAATTTATATAAAATATTGAATAATAAACATGGGATATAGACAAAGATTTGCAATATCATATTTATCTACTAATTCAAGAGGCTGTGAGGAACATAAAACTATATATATCTGGCATGTCACTTAACTTCTCATGCCTAAGGTCTTTTTTTTTCCTATTTACTTTTTAAGTTAATACTATTGGCATATTCATAAAGCTGTTGAATGGTACAAGTAAAATAAAAACTTTAAAGCAGCTCAGAAATATAAAGTGCTACACAAATACTTAAAGATGGCTGTCTTCTGTAAAGAAAGTCTGAATTTCTATTTGTTTCATTAGTATAAAATAAAAAACACTGTCATATTACTTGAGTGTTAAGAGAGAAAAACCAAATTCAAATTTTTCATACATAATGAAGAAATAGTTGACATAAAATGGATGGTGACATGAAATTTACATATTTTAGCTCTTACCTAACCTTTTTATATTATCTAAAATCTTTGCCTATAATAAATGGCTACTTAGTCAGTCATTTAGAAAATCAAATTTAGTTGGGCCAAATACTTTGTAATAAAACTGTCTCATAGACTCAATTCTCCTGTGAAGAAACTCCTCATGAAAAGAAATATAAGTACCAGTTGAAATATTGCTCCTCGGGGAATAATTTAAACCTCTGCAGAGAATTATTTTATTGATTTTTGAAAAATGCTCAGTCATTGAACCAGTGTATGACCCTAGACAAGTTCCTTAACTCTGAGCCTCAGCTTCTACAACTATAAAAACAAGGGAGATAATAACATCTGCCTTGCAACCTCACAAAGTAATTATATTGTGATTAGATAAGTGAGCATTTGTTAAACATATTTCTTGCATCTTTATATATGAGAAAGAATGCTGAAAAACTATGATTTCCACTTTTTGAAAAGTTTTGACTTTGACTCTTTTAGGAAAAGCAATATATCCAGGCACATAACTCTCTTACCTGCTGCCTGTTTGCAGAGGCAAAAAATTAAATGAAAGTAACATTTGACAAAGAAACACATACAAATTGTCTTAAGTTAGTGCAGTTTTAGAAAAAAGTAAAATAGATCATTTGTAGACATAGACTTATATGATAAGACCTTTATAACCCAGGGAGAGCATAATGATTTTTTGGTGGTATGTCGCACACTGTATAAACAATGTACCAGATTTTAACAAGTCTATTGCTCTTGAGATTTATTCACTATAAATTGACATATCCAAGCCCTGTCAACTCCACTACCCTTAACCATAAATAAAAATGCCATACAGGGATCTCTATTAACTGACCAAAGTAAATGTAACTTTATGATATAGCATATATCAGCGGCCAACCTAACTAATGTATATTTCCTGAGTCTTATTTAGATCTTTTAAATTAATGTATTCAAACACTATAGGGGTGTATAAAATAAAGAGAATTATAACCCTGGGATTGTACAAGAAGAAAACTCTCTTAAGTTTAGTGTATATTGGTGTTCATATTTGTTGTGGGTGACATGTAATAAAGATAATATTAATTAATTATAAAATGGGATTATATTATAGATATTGCACTCTCACTCGTTTAACTGCTCATAACTAACTATAACCTATCTGTTTACCTACTTATGTATTTATCTATCATCTATCTATTATCTGTATGACTATTGTCACAATTACCCTTCCCATGCAAACTTAAGCAATGTAATGGTATAAGAAAGAATAGAGCAAGGAATCTAGAAATGCCAATTCTCAAAGCCAGGACAAAAAAAGAAGGGCATCAGGAATGTTTGTCAGCAGATACCAGGGCTCTAAGGAGCAAGCTCAAGGCCATGGAAACACTGCAGCCCACTGAAGGCAGTATCGCAAAAATAAGAGGTAGAGGATGGTAGAGGATCAGGAGTTACTGTTTTTTAGACACAGAAAGTCAGGCAAAAACATAATTATTGTAACTTAAGTCTGAGGTTGTACACAGGGCAGAGCATGGAAGAAAGCATTGGGAAACTGTAACAAGAAAGAACCAAAGCCAGAAATATATCTTCTCTTTCCCAAATGTGTCAAGCTCTTTCTCACTTCAGTGCTTTCACATATGCGTCCCTCCTCTGTCTGAATATATTCCCCCTGACATTCTTTTGTTGACTCTCTCACGTTTATCCTTTGGAACTTTCCTCAGAGAAACCTTCCAGGACTCTACAGGCTAAATTAGATTTTCCTACTAAAATCATTGTTTGTACCTGTACCAATCTTAAATATATTTCTTAATTTGAAGAGGAAAACCTGTGAGATATATTTGCCAGTATTTTTACAAAAAGCACGGTAGTACTTGGGATCCACGGATTCCTCCATTTTAATTTTATTTTGATAAACAATTATTGTCCATAGACCAAATTGCTCTATTTGAAATTTTATAATAATTTTATTCTCACACCTCTGTTTACATGTAAATAGGTAAAAAAGTTACAAAAGTTTTGTGCTACATTTGAGCTTGGAGAAAGCTTAATATGACCAAACAGTGAACAACAGCATTTGTATGTGAAAACAATCTAGTATTAATTAAAAAGAAAAAAAATATTATTCTAAGAGTTTGTGCTTGAGAATATAGGGTAACAACATGAGGTTCTGATAAATGCTCACAGTTGAAGCAAGGGGTCCTGTATTCTATTCTGTATTTGAAACCTACTACACTTGTATGATCACTAAAAAGTAGTAAGGTCTCTTCCGGCCTCAGTTTCCACATCTTGAAAATGAAAAGTAAAAATAATTGTTGCCCTACATAGTGGTATGTAGACTAAATGATAAATGTTAGTGAAAGTGACTAATAATTTTAAAGTTCCATACTCATTATTACACTAAGCCTATGGTAAATTCTAATGTATTTAAAACTGTGATTTTCAAAACTTTTCTACCATCTTTGCAAACCTTAGTGAAATTAATGGAGCAAATAACTCACCTATATACATAATTTTGAAAACTAATGTTGTAATTACTAAACTACAATTATAAAGGTTCAATAAAATAAAATAATGCATTCCTAAATAATATAAAGTATCTGTCCAGAAGGTATGCAGCCATGTAATATGAAAAATGGAGACATTGACCGAAGAAGAACCAAGATACCAAAAATATTGTACATAGGCCAATGACACCTCAGTCCCCTACAAAGTAGGCTCCTTGGGACCTCACACAGTTCTCCTGATTACCATCAGCTGCCCCGTCCTACTTTCCTGAATCTCATTGACATTCTGAAATATCTTCCCTTTCAACGGTGATCTGAGTTTTGGGAAAAGCCGGAAGTCACAGGATGCCAAATCTAGGCTGTAGGGGGGTTGAGTCACCTAGATGACTTGATGTTTTCCCAATGCAATGCATTGGACAGGTACTTTGTGTGATGCTGCCAATCACTAGTTGCCCATAGCCACAGACTTCTGAATCATCCAAATAGAAGAGTTTCCATGGAGGAATATTCAAGCTTAACACAAAATTTGATGCAGATTCGTAGGTCTACTCGCTCCATCATTTTGAATACAACAGCCACACAGTACACATGCTCACTCAATAGTGTCTATCACCCCCACTGATTGGTACAGGGAAGTCATCTTTGTTCATGCACAAGCATTCCAGGCCACTCTCCTTGGTTGCCAGGTTACAACAATGTTGTGCAAATCATTCTTGTTATATTAACAATGGATGGACATTTTCTGGAAAAACTTTGTATATTTTTGTATGTAAATTTAGGGCATAACATTTCAAGAAGACATAACAAATGAGCCGTATGCTGCAACTACACATTATTAAGAAAATCATAGCTACAAAAGCAGACTGACAAAGCTAGGTTGTATAAGTAATTTCAAAGTCACAAACAGTGCTGAGTTTATTAATAGGATTTTATAAAATGGAGAATTATTCTTGTAAATTTTTGAGCCAAGAAAATATGATCCTCTCTTTATTTGTAAGTTAGCAGCATTCCTGGAATAATTATAGATGTTAAAAGGTACAGAAATAAGTTATATTTATTTGTAGGCAAAAAAACCCCAGTGGTTTTAAGGGGGCTTTGTATTTACATGAGAATCTGATAAACATTAAGATTATGTGCCAGCTGAGATATAATTCTCTATTGTGTAGATCTACTGTGAACCCTATAGGTTGTTTAGTAGCTCTGACCACCACCCACAGAAGGTCAACAACAGGCTTCTGATTATTTTGATAAATAATCATTTTGCAAATACCTTCTTGTGCTAATATCAATATCATTGCAAACCATGAGTCTTTAGACCAAAAACATCTAAGCTATTTTTTTTTGTAACAGTAATCCTAGTGTATAAAAATCTATCATGTTTTGATAATGATGATTAATTGATTTTGTTCATGTTTGCTTGAAATGTCAGTCAAATGAATGTGAAATTTGATTCAACCTTATTCTTTATTGTATCCACCAACAATAAAGTCCCTTCATAATGTCACAATTTTATTAAATTCATTTGTCTGGTAGTCTATACATTTCAGATTCAAATTTCCTACACACAACTCACTATCTCTCATAAAATGCTCTTGCATAATTACTAAATGCTCAATATCAGTGAATGAGTCTCTTCAGATTGCATTCTCTCATATCCTCGTATCTAATTGATACCAACAAATTTAATATTTTTACTACTGTTTACATTAGAAACATCCTCTCTAAGTCCAGTTAGAATGTACACATTCAGGCTATTATCCATCCTCAAATAAAAGTTTTGTGAATATTTCCTAAATGGTGATTGATTTAAGCATATATCTGAGAATGTTACAGTATCATTCACATTTCAAGTTTCACAAATGTTATTTTCATTGCTTTGCATTCAAGGCTCCTTCATATGAGGTGTTTTGCCCATGACACAGGTTTTATTTTTTATATACTTGGCAGGGTTACTCTTTCATACTTATTTTCTACATTAAATAATAATAATAAAATACAATTCTTTGTATACCCTAGGCTAATTTATACTTATGTATCTTTTCTCACAATGCTTATTCTTTGTGAAAACACCTATCCCCAGTCTTGTTTCTACTGTATCCCAAATCTGCCTCCAAGAACATTACATTATCTTTTGTTGCATAGATCGATAGTTGCCTTCTATAATTTTTCTCAAATAAATCTCTCTTATACTATTCTCAAATAAACTAGTAGCACAACACTTCTTGCAATTAATCATAGTATTTTCTTTTAAGTGCCTTTTTCTTCTAGGTTTCAATGCTAAAGTCTGGTCAATGATTATTTCCTATACATCTGAAATAATTATTTTTATTTATTAAGCCAAATTTAAAGTTCAATATAATAGAGAATTTAAAATATTTATTAAAATATATAAGTGAATTTAAGCTTGTTAGGTCAGATGATCTACCTTAAGAACATATAATTGGCCCTGGCTGGTGTGGCTCAGTGGATTGAGAGCCAGTCTGCAAATCAAAGGGTTGCCTGTTAAATTTCCAGTCTAAGGCACATGCTTTCATTGCCAGACAGGTCCCTAGTAGGGGGCACACAAGAGGCAACCACACATTGATGTTTCTCTCCCTCTCTTTCTCCCTCCCTTCTTCTCTTTAAAAATAAATAAAATCTTTAAAAATAATAGAATAAAGAATTCTATTTTTTAAAAAATTAATAATTGTCAAACAAAATATTTAAGGTTTTTTTTTTTCTGAGTTAACTAAAAAAATTCATGAGGTTTACCAAGAAGCCATATTGGTTTTCAGAGTACATGTAATATTTCCAGGGTTCAGAATTTTATTGCTGTTAATTAAATAACCTTAACATTTCTTAAGAGTGATTGGACAACATCAAAGTCTAAAAGAGCAAAAATCAAGTGCCTTTTCAATAATGGGATGAAGTTTGGCACTTACACCTTTGAATTATAGCTTGTCTCCTTCATCTTTTGTTGAATCAGATTGTCATGCTTTGATAGCTTAACCAAAACCTCTTTTTGACATGCTTGTATTCCTAAAAAAATCCAAATAATGATTGCATATAGATACAGCCTCAAGGAAGATAGATCAATATATTTCTGAGGGAAAAATAAGTTTTTAAAGATTTGATTTATTTATTTCTAGAAAGAGGGGGAGGGAGGAAGAAAGAGCAATCTATGGTTGCCTCTCGCGCACCCTCAAGTGGAGACTTAGCCCGCAACCCAGGCATGTGCCCTGACTGGGAATCAAATGAGTGAACCTTTGGTTCACAGGCTGGCACTCAATCCACTGAGCCTCACTGGCCAGGACAGAAAGAAATAATTTTTGTGTATATTATGGTTTCTGGGAGATAAAATGGTTTATCTCCCAGGGTTTGTCAATAGTACTACTGGAGAGTAGTAAGCCCATCAAGTCAAGATTTTCTTGATTTTCTTAAAATAGATCTATTTAATTTGTGTAATATTCATAATGGTATCTTATAGACTCCAATGTATAGTGTTAGCTGTAGTTGTAACAGGTATCAGAAACAGTACATTTTCACTAAAATAATTAAGATTTTATAAATCTTAACTTAATATATTGTCATCACCTAGTATAAAAAATAGTATGATTAGTCTTTATTATAAGCTTAATTTAAGAACTTGAATTCAGACTGGTATTTAAAATCCTGTTTAGGGAATTATGTTTTAAAATGGGCAAGAGCAGATCAAAGGGTCACTGGTTTGATTTCCAGTCAGGGCACATGCTTGGGTTACAGGCCAGGTCCCCAGAGTGGGGCATGAGAGGCAACCACACATTGATGTTTCTCTCCCACTTTTTCCCTCCTTTTCCCTCTCTCTAAAATCAAATAAGTGAAATATTAAAAAATACATGCAGAAAAATATTTTACAGCCTCAGAGTAAGAAAAATTTTGCTAAAAACAAACAGTCATAAGCAAACAGGAAATCATTTCATCAATGTTAAATAATAATAAAAGTATGTATTTGAAATATATACAATAGACAAAAGCACTGTATCTTTGATTAGCTCTAATAACTACAAGTCAGTATGAAAAAGGTATTTTTTTTAGATTTTATTTATTTATTTTTAGAGGGGAAGGGAAGGAGAGAGGGAGAGAAATATCAATATATGGTTGCCTCTTGTGCGTCCCCCGCTGGGAACTGGCCTGCAACCCAGGCATGTGCCCTGACTGGGAATCGAACAGTGATCGTTTGGCTCACAGGCCCACACTCAATCCACTGAACTATGCCAGCCAGGGCAAAAAAGGTATTTCTTAATGTACAGAGAGAAACAGGCAAGTCACAGAAGGGAAAGGAAAAGAGCAAATAAAGATATAAAAAGTTTGTATAACTCAAAATGAAAATACAAATTAATAAAATAATAAAGTATTCTTTCACACCCTTGAAATTTGAAGAAAATTAGGAGCCTGATAACAGTAAGCATAGTGAGGATATAGGATAACTGGAACTATTTTTCACTGAAGCTGAAAGTAGTAATTAGAAAATAGTCTGTCAAGACTTAGTAAAGCTCAAAATGTATTCAACCTATAGGATAGCAATTCCACTGCTATGTGTATGGACCGTTGAAATACTTGTGTGTGTGTACTACAAAAGTGCACATGTATAATATCTCTAATAAAGTATTATTTTTAATAAACAACTTTGAAAATGACCTGAAAATATGCCAATAATGGTACATACAAATTTAATGTTGACAGAATTCTTTCTAGATTAAAATAAATATGCTAGACTTAATGGAGAAATCTCAAAATTATAACCTAATATTGACAGGAAAGAAAGTAGTGGCAGAAAGGTCTATGTATATGTACATAAAAAGCACATAAAAGATACATAGGTTTACGTATAGAGTAAGTATAAAAACATAAATAGGATATATACAAATCATAATAGCAGTTAGTTTATAGCAGGAAGGATACAAAAAAGATTCAATTTTATTTGTAATCTTTTCTTATTTGTTTGAGAGGATGGATAAGATTAAATTCATTTATTTTATTTTTAGTTTTGCTGTTATTGATTTTGTTATCTGCTTCTCATCACCATTTAGTCTCCTTCTTTTTTCCCATCCTCAGCAATCGCCACCCTGTTATATAGATGAGCAATGTCTGAGATTTTGCTGCCTATGTTTTCTTCTGTGACTTTTATGGTTTGGGGTCTAACATTTAAGTCTTTGATCCATTTTGAATTTATTCTTGGTTGTAGTGTGAGAAAGTGGTCTAGTTTCATTTTTTGAATTAGTATTTGGGGTTTCTTCGGATATATTCCCAGAAGTGGGATAGCTGGGTTGAAAGGCAGATCCATTTTTAATGTTTTGAGGTTTCTCCATACTGCTTGCTACAGTGGTTGCACCAACCTACATTTCCAGCAACAGTGCAAAAGGATTCCCTGTTCTCCACATCCTTGTAAGTACTTGGTGTTTCTTGATTTATTGATAAGTCATTTTGACAGGTGTGAAATGATATGTCAGCACGGTTTCAATTTGTATTTTCTGGCAATTAGTGGTGAAGTGGTTTCTTGTCTGTCCTTGGTTGTAAGGCTTCTCTCCAGCTAGTATTCAGTTCATTATTCAAAGTAATTTCTCTACAATTTAGTTGTAATTCCAGACTGGATCAGGGAGGAGGTTGGGGTAGCTCCCACTTACTCTTCTGCCATTTTGGATCTATTGAGATTGAATTTAAATAGGATAAAAGTGTAATCATTGTTCTTAGTGGTGGGTTTATGAGTATTACTGTATAGGTCTACCTACATACTAAAAATACTAAGCCTGTCTTTAAAAGAAAACCTATTTGTCCCAAGACTACAAGTCCAGTAAAAATGATCGAGCTGGAATCCCCAACAAGATTCTAAAACTTGTGATGGTAATACAGTTCTGTCTCAAACTAGATTATTTGCCACTTTACAACCAAAACTACTTTGACATGATCAATATAAATATCTCCCACTCCTTGGTTATCTTGTATGTGCTTCTCTCTCTTTGGGAACTGTGAAAGCTGACATTGTTTCAGTGCTCCAATTTGGGCAACTGCTTTGGCAGATAGAAACAAACCCAACCTTTGGAAAACTTTGATGAAGAAACTGAGGCCAATTCCATGAGCTTTTATTGATGAGAAGATAGTAACTAATGATTTCATTACTGAAAATACCTGAGAACTTATGGAGTCATTTCAATGTGCCTTGGTTTTGGACATTACCTCCTGTAATCTCAGTTAACAGAGTATTTTAATGTCAGAGTTTGCTTCCCAATATACATTCTCTACTTTCTTTCTCTTAGAAAATGGTCCTTCCAACTTTTATCTGGGCACCTGGCCCACCAGCTGGAGGCACATTCTGTCTGACTCCCACACAGTCATTTTGGCCTTGTGACCAAGACCTGGCCAACAGGGGGAAATAAGGAAGCCGACTGTATATTTGGTGCATCATCCTTAATATGGAAATTGCTTGCCCTCATTTTCCTCTTTTCATCTTCCATTGGCTGGAAGTGATCACCAGCCTTGATCTCAGAAATAGAAGCCATGTGTTGAGGATTACAAAGCCACCTGGCCAGTCCCGGGCTGCTCAACCCCAGACTGTTTTCATGAGAAATAAACTTCTTAAAGTCATTATTTTTTGCAGTGCTTTGTGCATGTAGGCTAAGTTTAACTTGTTCTGTAACTAAAATAATACTATGTATCCCAGAAGAGCAAATTGGTACTCAGAGATATTAAGAACTTTGTCTGTGATCATACAGATAGAAAATGACAAGGTCATATGTAAAGGGTGGTATCTCTATTCCAAAACCTGCGCAATATACAGCTTCCTCCCCTACTCCTAGCCAGGGAACGTCTGACCAAAGAGCATAAAGTCTTAAGTGTAATTGTGAAGGCTGGTTTCAAAATCCCTGCTGACTAAATCCCCAGGCACATAAAAACACTGATTAAGAAATATCTGACTCTTTTACATTTGTTTTTTTAAAAAGTGGTGGATATTTTGCTGGGAACAACTCTAGGGGCACATTTGGGTATTCAGTCTGGCTCATAGGTGATGAGAAGATTACAAGATATGCTTTTCAGTCATTCCACCACATCCACCCTGAGAGGAAGCACAAAATATTCCATTACCCTAATGAGAAGTTAGTTCTTAGAAATCACAGTTAAATTCCCTACTCTCAGCCGATAGCACATAAAGTATTACCAGTGGGTTAGAAAAGAGACTAATAGAATCTATTTAGTTTTCTCAGTGGCCTAATGAGGATAGTGTCAGTGAAAGAAATCAGCAGCTAATGTCCCAAACAACAATGACTACAACATTTCCCTACACAGAAGGTAGAAATATTAACAAATCTAGGTCAAGAAGAGCTAGTTGGTTTCTAGGCAGTGACTTCAAACGGAGACAGTGATTCTCCTTCAATCTAAAAAGAAGTATTTTGTTCTTGCAGCTGGTTTAATTAAAATAAAACACAAAAACATTAAATTCTCTTTTTCTTGGTGCCATGGACAAAGGAAAACTAAAGATACTTAACACAGACCATATTTCAATCTGCTTTGTTAGTGGTATGTTCAGATGAAAATGCAAACCCATCAAGTACATTAGAGTGGTCCAGACACAGGGCAGATCCCAGAACAGTACACAAACATGAGTTCTTGTTAGTGATTTCCCTACTGCCACAACCACTGCCATCAAATAAGACAATGAACATTCGAGAGGAACCCAGAGAACAAAAGAAGGAGAATTGAACAGCCTCTGTTTGCCAATATTTATCTACAAGCAAAGACACTGAGTAAACTGAAGACTTAATAGAACTTAATTTTAAAATTTGAATTTCTTTTTTAAAAATTAGATCTGAAATGTAATGTAAATGAGTGTTTGGGTGTATGTGTGTGTAATATGCAATGCATGTCTGTGTGCACGTGTGTGAATCTCTACACACATACAGGGTGGGGCAAAAGCAGGTTTATAGTTGTGAGCATGCAAAACACACAGTTTATTTTTGTATTATTTTTATTAATTATTGTATTATTTTCCATATGAACAACTGCAAACTACTTTTGCCCACTCTGTATATTACATATAATACATACATGTCTCTGTATTTATATAACACACATACACACATACCCACATACACACATGAGGAAACTGGAGGTTAAGGGGGAGTTCTTTTTATTTGTTTACTGTGATGATAAAGAAAAAAAAAGATTGTTTTCATCTCTTATGTTGTCAAATGATCTTTTTTCAATTCTCATATAAAACAGAATAATAATTTCCTGCTGTGTTTTTTTTTGCATGTTAAGTTTTTAAATCCAGTTCAAGTGGACCATAGAGCAACCTGTACATAGCTGTTGGCCCTGACGGAGTATGGGAGCTCTACAGCAGAGAGTAAATTTACTGTTTTCTTCTGTGCTTTGGTAGAGTTCTAAATATTTCTGTAACATAGAATTTCAGAATTAAGAAGAACAAAAATTGAAGACTGTGAACTCTATTTCTGAATAAGATTATTGAGGTATTATTGCCATCCAACAACATGCGCATATTTAAAATGTGCGATATAGCATCTGATGTCCGTGCGGCTGTATAAAACCGCCGACACAAGCGGGCTGTGAAATGACTGTAACCCCGAAGTACTCCTGCGCCCGCTGGGGCTCGCCTGCCTGCCTGTCCCTGCCCTAGCTTCAGGCAGCAACTGGTTTTCTATCTACCAATATTAATGCAATTCAATTGACATTTCCTATAATTATATATTAATGTTATGATAGATTGTTTGTTTTTTATATCTGGCTGTTTCACTTAGCTTACTTAGAGATAAATACATAAAGTTGTCTGTATCAGTAGTTATTCCTCTTTATTGCTGAGGTAGGGTCATACCACAATTTGTTTATCTAATCATCTTTGATGAAAATTTGCACTAATTCAAGTTTCTGGCTATTTCACATAAAGCTACTATGAACATTCATGTACAAGTTTTTATAATTAACATACGCTTTCATTTTTCTTGCCTAACTGCCTAGGTATAAAAAAGATGAATTATGTTGCAAGTATATGTTTATCTTTTTAAAAAATTGCCAAACTGTTTTACAAAGCAGTTATGTTTCGTATTCCCATCAGCAGTGTATGGGAGTCAGTTGCCCCCATACCAATATTTGCTATGATTAGACCCTTTGTTTTTAGTCATCCTAATACATGTATGGTGCTATCTTATTGTAGTTTTATTTTGCATTTGTCTAATGAATAATGGTGTCATCTTTTCATAGTTTTCATTTCCTCCATCCATATATATTCTTTAACAAAATGCCTTTCATACATTTTGACCAATATTATTGTGTTGTTTATTATTTCTGACTTTTGAAAGTATTTTATATATTTTGGGTACAAAATTTACCAGTTGGATGACTAGCAAGTATTTCCTCCCAATCTGGGACTATCTTTTTCTTTTTTTCAGAAAACCTTTCAAAGAGCACAAATGCTTAATATTGATGTAGTCCGAGAAATAATTTTTTTCTTTTATACATTGTGTTTCTGTGTTATTATCCAAGAATTATTTGCCTGATTCAAGGTCACAGTAATTTTTCTTCCATTTCTTTCTAGAGGTTTTATAATTTTAGGCTTTCTGTTTAGGTCTATGATTCATGTTTATGTAATTTTTGTGTATATTGTGAGTTATGGATGGAAGTAATTATTTTTGCATTTGGATAACTAATATTTCAACACTATTTATTTAAAGTACTGTGCTTTCTCCACTGAATTGCTTTTGCAGAAAAATTTACTGATTTTATTTGTGTGGATATAGTTCTACATTTTTGTTCCATTCCAAAGGATATTTTTTGTCTATATTTACACCATACTAAATTCATTACTGTGGCTCTATAATATTTAAATTTAGTAATGGAGGTCCTTTGACTTTATTTTTAATATTTTAATATTACATTGTAATATGCATTTGTGTCATATGGTTTTCCTGTATTTGTGTTTTACTTTGTAATAAAAGATTAAAATATTTTAAAGAAAAAATATTTTAAAACCATTTTTCATATTAAGTTAGAGTGAGCTTGTGAATTTAACTAAAAAATCTATTCATGGAATTTTAATAATATTCATTCAATTTACAGATAAATTTGTATACAACTTACATATTTACAATACTGAATTTGTGGATCCCAAAACACAGTATAGTCTCTATTTCTTTCAGTCTTCTTCAATTCAGAAACATTTTGTACTTTTCAATGAGTAGGTCTTACAAGTCTTTGGAAAGATTTATATGTAAATGTTTCTTTTCTTTTTCCTTTGTTTAAAAATTAAATATTTTTCATTCATTTTTAGGCTCAGTTGGAAGAGAAGTAATTATTATAAATAAAATGTGTTATTACATCTTAGGCAGAATGTTTCAATATATTTTTTAGGAATGTACTTTTAATATTGGTGATAGATGTCAATGTAAGTGTACAATAAAACCTCTCTTTTTGTTTTAGTATCTATCAATTATCTATATTTTTTGTGTTAAGAAGTTTAACAACTTTTTGACTTTTAAATAGAAACTCACTATTAATAATCCAATTGGGTCGCACCGCATAGTTGCAGCTGCAAAGACCAATTCAACTTTCTCGTTATAGTCCAGATTGTTTAAAATTTCAATGTCTTATCATTTATTGCTACCATGTGAAAATATAGTTTATTTTTGTAGATTGATCTTGTATTCTACCAAGTTGCTTACTTCTTTTTAGTTCAGTTTGCATCTTTGTAGATTTTATCATATTTTTACAGAGACAATCATGTCATTTGCTAATAAATACAACTTAATTTCTTCCTTCCTAATTTGTATGCCTTTCATTTCTTTTTCTTTCCATGTTACCTTGGCTAGAGCCTCCAAAACAATGTTGACTAGTAGAGGTGAGAGCAGAAATCCATACTTCTTTAATCTGACACGGAGAACATCCATTCTTTTACTGTTAAGCATATTAGCCGTAAGATTCTTCAGATGGCTTTTATCAAGATAACTAGTTTCCTTATATATCTACTTTGCTGAAAGCTTTTAGTGAAATACTTTCTTATCTTTTGAAATTGTCATAAAGCTTCCTTTTTTAGTCTGTTATAGAATGGATTACATTGATTTGGCAATATCAAACCATGCATTCCTGAGATAAATCCAAATTGCTCTCGTGATGTATTACCTTACTATATATTGTGCTTAATTTATTAATAATTTGTCAAAATGTTTTCTATCTATATTCACAATGAATATTGGTTAGTAGTTTTTCCTTAATGTGTTCTTGCTTTGGTATCAAAACAATGTTAGCCTCATAGAATGATTTGAGAAGGATTTTCTTATTTTCAGCTTTCTGAAAGAGTTCATGCAAACTTGGTATCCCTTCTTTCATAAGTACATAATGGAATGCACCAGTAGAGGCTGGCTGAGCCTAGGGCTCTCCTTTGTGGAAGTGTTTCAGATACAAATTTAATTTTTTCAATATATATGGTTGTTTTGTTTTTTTTTTTTAATTTTTATTTATTTATCTTTAGAGGGGAAGGGAAGGGGAGAGGGAGAGAAACATCAATGTATGGTTGCCTTTCGTGAGTCCCCCACTGGGAACTGGCCTGCAACCCAGGCATGTGCCCTGACTGGGAATCGAACCGCGATCGTTTGGTTCGTAGGCCCGCGCTCAATCCACTGAGCTACACCAGCC
>PVKM010032153.1:0-16523 GCA_004027735.1 Carollia perspicillata
TAACTGTTTAAGCAGGAGGAGCAAGTCTGAAAGAACAAACATTCAGAATCTTGGGCATGAGATAATCAGAAAAGGTAAATTATTAGAGGCCGATTAGTCCATTATGTATTTATTTCCCTGACAAGTGACAGATGTAAAATAGATATTTTGCATTCTAATTTAAGGGCTGTAAAACACAAAATTGCAGTGAACTGACTCACCCCCTAGACTGCCTTTAATGAGCTCTGACTTCTGAACACTTTTAGAGGACATTGCAAAAATTCAACAAATATGAGAACCTTGGGGTCACCATTTCCTCTGGAAAAAGGAGATACATTTTACTTGCATTTTAGCTGATATTAAAAGAGTGGCTATATTTTCTGAAGTAGTTTAAGCACTTGTTAGTGTTATTATGCTCTTTAAGAATAAACAACAAGCTTAAGGAATTTCCTTTCTGTAACGGGAGAACACATTTCCTTTGGAATTCTCGGAACCAAGTTTCCCGACTTGGTTTGCACGTCGGCTTCTGACTAGATGCAAATATTTTGCATTCATGACGCCCCCTCTCAGACTGAACGACTCCGGTTGATACAACGGGGTGTGTTGTGCTGTGCTGTACTGCTCATTCAAGAAGAAAGTGTTTATGTGAAATGGGCAATTTACTCTAGTTTTTATAATGGAAACTTGTAGTCTCGTTTCATGTGTAAGGACACGCTTTCTTTGTACATTATGGGCCTTTGGGAACTTGCTTTTGTGGCTGGCTTAGGAATTCAAAAGCAGACTTCTTGGCAGGAGAAAACCACCAGGAGTGGAGAATTCTGTGTTGACGTGGGGAGTAACGCGCACCCAAGGGCAGACCCCTTCAGAATCTATGAAGAATAGCATCAGCTGTTTTCATGGCTGGGTCAGGATGCAGGTGCTGTGTGTGTGTGGTAAACTACTGTTTACCTACGCATTGTCACCCTATTTTTCGGCTTGGATGGAGTTTGTCTCAGTGGTGGAGTTGTGGTGACAGTATTGGCACTGGTTCCTAGGATACCGATCTGCCCCTTGGAGTGTGGACACCAGTTCATCCTCTCGCAGGCGAGCACCCTGACAGTGGAAAATTCCCCTGGGGCTTTCTGACGCTAGAAGGCAAAACACTTCATGTGACCTCGGGTGATACTTCTTAAAGCGGCTGTTTTGGAAATGTGACACGGAAACTGATGAAAGGATGTCAGCTTTTTTAAAGGTCAGAAAAGTCCCTTTGAGACAAAGCAAGATCTGTTTCTTCCCTGGCTCATTGTCAAACCTCAAGTGACATTGAAAAAAGACTATTCTGACTTAGTAATGTCTCTAACCAGAAGTTTGTAAAAATGTTCAGTTTAAAAGAATAGGTTAAATGTTAATAAAACAAAAGAATTTACATGATGAAATGGCTTTAAAAATAGTTTTAAAAACACCATTTGAATTCATTTTCAGAGTAAAAGCCCAGTTTACAGAATAATTATACATTACTTTCTAATTTAATAGTGTAACTGCTTGCTTTTTAACATTTGTAAGCTATTTCAATCAACCCTTTAAGAGCAATATTTGCAAAAAGAAGTTATTAAATAAATAGCATAATTAGGGGTTGTGTTATATTTTTCAATATCACTGATTTCATCTATCCTTTGGACACGTGAAGGGGATCAGAAATATCCCTCGCACCAATAGAAAAATTCTATTTTTTTCTTCACATGGTAGCATCGTGTTGGCAATCTAAATGCTCAGTATTTTCTTCTCTAGTCTTCTTCAAGCTCCCCTGCCTCTGCAAGGCACAGCCCCGACCCCCCGCTTCCATAGAAGGCAGGCCTCCGTGGAGCTCACCCATGTCTGGCTCCAGCGCTGTCCCAACAGAAGGTCACACCCTCACATGCCTTCTCCCCAGGGTTAAACTCATGGCCTTCTTCGCAGCTCATTGCCCAGTGTCCACAGGCCTCACCCTTGGATGAACACAACTATTCAGAATTCCCATGCCGTTTGAGTTTTACTGAAGAAAAACAACAAATCACACAGACCCTCTCTAAACCTAGAGAGGGCAAATTCACTAGAGCCTTCAGTTCCCGTCAATCCCACTGTGCTGGCCGGCCACCCTCCCTCTTTTTCTCCTCGGGGTAAAGTTAACACGTACGTACTCTTTTCATCTGTCCTCCACCTCTCCGCAAATCCCGTCCATGGTGACTGGACTTTCCCATCAACGGTTCTCCAGATGGCTATTCATTTCCCTCCACTCCTGATCTTTGCCTTCCTGATACAAATGAACCCACCGCTCTCCCTTGTAGGTTCTACGATGATTCATCTTAGTTCATTACCTACTTAGAGTCCCTTAAAACACTCTCTGATCATTTATTCCTCTGCGGCTCTTTCTTTAGCTCTCACATCCACTTTTTTGCTCTGATGTTGGGCAAACCTTTCTGCGCACACTCTTGCCATTTCATGTCTGATGTGCTCTGAAATACTCTTAGTATTAACCAAAGGTCCACATAACAAGTAGGGCATAAATAAAACCATAGCTATTCTAGGGTTATTAGTCATGCATAGTCTCAGAGCAAACAGGAAGGCGAGATTGTTAAACTAGAGTAGGGGAGCAATTATTAATGCCATTCGGGGCCCTAAATTTAGAAACATGTCATTGGCTGTTTAATGACTGGGTGTATCGTCTCACAGTGTAAATTATAATCTTCTTAGAAATCGATACTGTGTGAGATTTATGTATTACTTTACTCAATAAATATAAAAGCTTAGTCAATATTTTATAGATGATGAGAGAATGTGTGTACATGATGCAAGTGTAAATACTGAGTCCCTAATGACAGTCACTCACAGACTTCTGAGAAGCTCAGGAACATCACTAGGAGAGCACACCTTTCTCCTCTGGGGTGATTCCTCCCCAGCGCATCTCGTTGGGAGGACCTTTGCCGACACAAGGCAGGATCATATTTCAAATGCTTTCCATCAACTCAGGAATGCTAATGGGGATTATATATCATTTAAGATTTTTTAATGCATAAATAATTTTCTTCTTTCCAAATAGCCCCAAACTTTATAGAGAACAGTCAGCTCTTATAATCTATAGATGAAAGTTACTAACCCCTAGGAAAGTTAAATAATGTTGTAGGTGATGTCAATTCTATGTCCTATTCCATCACGCAGTGGAACATGGATTTCGGACTTTGACTGTTGCTTTCTTTCTCCCTCCTCCATCAGGCAGCTCCCTGCCCGGTGGTTTAGTTCTTTTAGTCAATGTGCCCACTTTAGAAGCTGCAGAAGACAGGCTGAGATAATTTAAGCAGCGAGGTGGAGATGCATCTGTGAGGTGGCAAACAGGGGAGAAGAGTCAGCGGGAGCCACAGAAGACAAAGAGTGAGGGGCAGGCCTTCCAGGGAAGCGACATTGCCCATGTCTCCCCTGACCCATCCTCTGAAAAGCTGACAAAGGGGCCGGCTTCACCCTGCATGAAAAATGTCAATAATAGAAGTACCTCTCATGCAGACAGATATTTCCAGGCCACCCAGGCAGCCAGGAGAATGCTGTCCCAGGAAAGGAGTTCCCCTCTAATGCTGACTGTTGAAGCAAGTCTCATTTCCAGTCTCTCAGGGTTCCTGGACTCAACACCCCACTCTGCGGGCAGTTGGAGGCAGCCTGGGATCTCACCCACATCCCTGTAGGGACATGGGGGCAGACTCAAGCCCTGTGGAAGGGGGGCTTCAACCAGTCCTTCACTGAGCTGTCCCCCCATGTGATTGTGTGGGAACAGGCAGTGTGGGCTCATGGTCATACAGCAGGTGACAGCCCATATTCAGTGACATCATTACTGTGAGCAATGCCACCCACTCCTCTGCTGGCCCTGGTTTCATCAGTCACATTTCTGAGGACCATCCTATGGACCTCGTGCATTCAGCATGGAACCAAGAACCTCACCTACAGAAGAAAACGATGAAGTAAATGTTGCTCATCCTCTTCCACCTCCCAAAGCACTGTGGCAACTAGGTTTTCCAGGCACCTGCTGGGCCTGGTCCTACCGTGCTGGTGGCTGCAGTGAGTGAATGGCCAAGTGGTTGACATAGGGGCCCTGCCTGAATTTGCAATTTCATTTTCTTCGTGACAGTTTTTTTCCCCCCAAAGACTTGGGACAACTATGGGATTCTAGGAAAAATTCTATCAGTGTATGTAACAAGTTCAAGACACAGCACCCTCTGTGTCTGTTGGGTCACGGAACATGCCCACAGCTGCTCAGCACAAAACTTTCGGTGGCATGAACTTGCTTTACACCTGGTTAGTGAGAGAAGCCTTGTTAAAGGAGCTTCTGGGGGTTATTGCCTTAAACAATGAGAAGAATGAAGACTGTTTTATCAAACAAATGCTTATTTAATGGGTAAATATTTTTCAAAACAATCCATGAAATAGAGAACTTTTTAAATATACGTACACTGTAAAGAGATCTAATCTGTCCTTATAGAGTATTTTCTGATACTTTAATAGTTCAGTAACTGGAATGTGCTTTGCCAAGTATTTCGGCTTTCTCCGAGATCAATTGTGCATGAAGAGAAGATAAAAAGTGAATTATCACTGTTTTCAAATGATAGAACATTACAGCAATTTGAGAATTAGTCTTAAGCCAGGACGGTGCCATTGACTGCTTTGTTCTGATCCTTACTGTAAAAACTTATATCTCTCTATATATTTTTAGAGTATTTTCAATCAATTAGGCATGAGATAAAAATTATACTGAAAGCCAGTCTAATGTCTGTTTAGTAATAAAACTAAATGTGCATTTGTTCCTTCCAGTCTTTCTCAATGAGTTGTTGCTACATGAGGTTGGTTACTACGTGAGACTGGTTATGTTTAACCTTTGTTATGAATAACCTTAGTTCATGTGATACATTTTAGGTTTTGGTGGAATCACTGATAACTGTTTTTGAAGCTGTTGTAACTTAAATCTTGTTAGACATAGTATTAATGCTTGAGGAAGTTCATGGGCAACACTGGTCAGTAGACTTTTGCATATCTTCTTTCTCCGGCTTCTCAGTTTGCTAGAGAGCTTATAGGCGGGGCAGAGGGAAGCCTGTCATAAGCCTGAACATGCCGTAGAATACAGAACACAGACACACACAGAACACTGTGATGCTGCGAGAAATTCCCCGATGCAGTAGCACGTACACATGTCACATATGAGGGGAGATGCGCTTCCTCTCTCACTTAGAACTTGGAAAGACAGCAGACCGTCTGCTGCCTCCTTCTAAGTGCTAAGTGGGTGCTTCTCTTTGCAATGTTTCTTTAGCCACTAAAATTAAAGCAGTTTTTCTTAAGAAACTGGGAAAGAATCAGGGAACTATTTACCCTTTGTCCCTTGCAGTGAGCTCACGCACGCACCAGGCCACTGCAGAGTTGCTCTTCCATTAAGAAACCAGAGTGAACACAACCAAGCCAAGGGCAAGGGGCATGCTTGCTCATGCAGGACCACGGATGCATGTGCTGATGTGACTCAACTTGAGATTCCAAACCATAAGTTATACTCAAGCCTCGTAACCTTGCCCAGCTTGAGATAATGAGGACATGTTTAATTCAACAGGTCACACAGTCCTCAGAGTGATCAAAAGTAGTATAACGCTAAGTGCATATATTTTCCTGTTTTCCTGGGGGTTGGTTCACTAGTTTCACGAGATTCTATAGCCACTTGGTGAACTCACTGACACGGCAGTGGTTACATTGCTATGATTGTTGCTAGTGGATTTTGAAACTTACCTACTTTATCAAAGGATTCATTTGTTTAGCCAAATAAAGATTTGGCTATGTCTTCCAAGAATTTGTATTTTATTCCTAAACTTCTATAAAGTCAAATTTAAGAAAAATTAAATGCAGAGGACTTTCAGCAGCTCTATGAGAAGCACGGTAGCCAAATTCTAAATCCTGCCTATGAATCATCTATCACACAAATTTAAAAAGAGATTATGTTATCTGCTTTATAATAAATTATAACTGGTGATAGTTTACTTAAAGTGTTGATATTTTGTTCATTAAAAAGATTATCACTAATTTAGATTTTTTAAACTTACATTAAAATACCACTTACCTTGACTATTGAGTTCCCATGTGCCCCCTACAATCCTAAACCCGAGGTGACTGTCCTGTTTGCCTCATTCAATCCCCAGCCATATGATAAACAGCCATTTCCAGTGTGGAAACAATTGATTTCTTTTTAAAAAGAAGCCTACTTGCTGGCAGAAGAGTGCTTGCTTTAGGTTGCAGGTGGTGAAATCGGTATTTGATGAAATCTACGTTTACATGGCAATGAGCAGAGTAATTGGCACTTAATTAACATCAATGATAAGATGAAGTAGGAAGCTTACTTTGGAGTACATAGAATCTATGGATTTTTACAAATTCCACTACTGTGTGTGTGTTTCCAATCCAAATGCCCTTAAATAGAGCTTTATGATGTATTTATTTTTCATAGACATATTGGCTTGTCAGTCATAAGTTTAATATTGTATTCACCCAAATCTCTAATACATATCACTCATATGCATTTGACAATAACAGTGACTTTTCTTCGGTATTTCAACAGTGTCTTGATTTATTGCATTGTCTACATTTCCAGAGTAACTCCAATTAATAGGGAAAATAACATCTTTATCCTTTTATAGTTAAATATTATATAGCAGTTTTAAAAAACAGCATTTCTTGCTTCTATTATTTTTAATTATGTAACACAGCATGGCAAAGGATTCCGTATTAGTCATTCTTCATTTATTTTACCAAGTTCAGTTCCTGAGGACTCTTTCCCTCCCTCTCATCTTGCTATTATCCTAAATCCCATTGATTTCTATTCTAGTATTTCGGGAATGGATGCCATTCCTCCTCCTCTGTTGCTAACTAACTTGCTGTCTTTATACAAATCTCCACCTCCTCTTGTACCCCTAAGTGTTCACGCCACCCCAACCCTGGTTGCTCCCAACCCGATTTTAAGTTCCTGAATGCTGAGAAAGTCCATTCTTCTTGAAATCTAACTAGTATATTTTTTGCATTCAAGAAGGGCTACCGAGTTGATAAGAAAGGAATCATAATTTCACATAACTATATTGAGAGACCGATTGTAGGTGATGGCAGCAGGTAGACACTCATCCTCAGATTTCTGTTCTACAGCGGGACTCAAGGAGTCTGATTCTATTCCTTGTGGCAACGACATGACGAATTATAATGGAAGTGGGCTCATTACTTAATTCCAGACTGTCTCATTTTCTTTGCCCCCAAAGTAGATGATTGGACTATGTGCTCATTAAGGTTTCTTCTTGTCTGAAACTGTGGTCCAGACTAACTTATTCTCACCCAAATACAGCGCACTGAGTCCTGGGACATGTTCTTTCCCCACCAGTCCAAGCCCCTTCCTTCTGTGAAAGGCAGACCCTGTCCCAACCTCGCTACTCCAGTGCCCAGAATGGACACTGCCACTCTGATCTGGGGCGCTGAAGATGCCCGTAGCGGAGGAGAGCTCATGTCTGAGATATGCAGCTTTACTATAGGCAGTGGACATTTTATTAAAGTTTTCCATTTTGTGTGCTAAACTACAGAATAGTCTGAAGTAGACATGCATAAATCTCACTCTACTGAGGCAGAATCCTGGGAATAAGTCTGCATCTCCAGGAGATAAACAATCCCCCAGCGATGGTCTGTGTCACCCCCATAGGCACTGGGACAATATATCTGGACAAAGGGGACTTCAGAGCAGCATGGAGACACTCGAATCTGCTAGACATCCAGACATTGCTCGACCGTGGTGGCACCTGGTCTTTTATTATCCTAGGTAAAAAATAGTAATATGCCAGAGATTTACTTGTAATAATCACACTTTATAAGATTTTAAAGCGATTTGCCATTTTAAAACCATGAATCTGTAGTAGATAATGAAAGCACTGATGTATATGAAATATATGAGCCTCAAATTTTTCATATAAGCCTCAGTGTTCTGGGAACTGTTTGTGTATTTAACTTTCTTTTAAGCAAATGGTAGCTTTGCTTCTATGCGAATTTCATATTGACACCAAGGAGGAAAAGTTGCCATGAGAAGAACACAGAATTTTGAATAAGTCGACAGCATTCATACAGAAATCAGTATCTATGTAATTGTCAGCATTTTAGAACATACTGTGGATTTTCTAAATATTTCTATGACCTTTAATTACTTGAATACATTATTAAGTAAAAGGTTCCAAAATAGTCTCTTCCCTAATTATTTCCTTTGAGGCAGTGAAAATACAGTGTAATAGGTTCTTATTTCTGACTGGAGGGGTTTCATCCACCACCAAGTACCTCTCCCCACCCTCTCCTCTTAAAAGTGAAAAGCATTTGGTTTAGGAAGCAGTGAGCAGCTAAGAAGTACGTGTTGTCTTTCTCTCTGCCCCGCTCAGTCTTGCCCTGGTGTTCACTCTCTGTGGTGAGGCAGAGTAAGAAGCCATGTCAACCATGTGTCACACCCCGAGTTCCCACTCATCGCTAACTCCGCTTTCTTGACCTTCCAGGGTGAAGAGCATGGCCATCCTTGGGCCTCACAGACAGCAGGGAAAGGCGAGAAGCCTTATGTTTCCTTTATGACTGTTTTTTATAATTGACTTGGATTTTAAAAACTGTGGATTTTTAAAGCTCATCCAGGAAAGATTTTCAGAATCAAAGAACACCTAAAACATGAACATGCCATGCATGTAGTCGTTCAATATCAGGATGGTTGCCAAGAGACCCAGAACCATCAAAGACACTTCATTTTTACACACCTCCAGTGACGGGGCAGACCGAAGCCCTCCTCCGTGACAGAATGACAGGGTGGTTTGATTTCATTCTTCCTATTCTTTTCATGTGTGTTATTTAAGGCGGAAATAGCAGAAGCAGATATTTCACATCAGGGAGTAGAATGAGTGCTGTCTGGGATAAAGTTCTTATAGTTGGACACAAGAATATAATTAGTAACATACTTACTTCAAGGCTGAAATGAGTAACAACATGTGCCCTCCCCTCTCCTCTCAGGTGCATCTTAGAGCCAAAAGTTTCTAAACTGAGTAAGAATTGGAACTAGCCATGCTATTGAACACGATGTACAGAGTGAAAATGACTAGCGTAATGAAAATTCTTAAATTGTGGTTGTGACATAATTTAAGGAAAATTACGGGGGGAAATTTCACTCTTAGGGGGAAAGAAGTGAGTTTTCTGAGAAGCATAAGTCGAATAGTGGCTTTGGGTTGCATTTGAGCATCACTTGGTTCCCTTGCGGTTGGTGCCAACGAGGGAGGCAGTTTTCCAGATCGCTGATGTAGGAGAATGGAGAGCTCCCGCCTGCAGAGAGACGATTAAATAAGGAGGGAGGGAATGGCACGCAGGGCCCCACGGGCAATGCTGTGAGAAGTGGAGCTTCTTCAAGACCATCAAAAATGTTTTGTGTAAGTTGGTAAAACCTAACAAGGCTTGGTGTGAGGGACTTTTCGTAGCTCTTATTGAAGATGAATTAGAACTGAGATTCATAGTGCATCACTGTGGAGAGAGACAAGGGAAGGTCATCCCCGAAAATCAAGAAGCAGAGGCGGCCAGAACATCACACGTTCTAGCATCCTACAGGGCAGAGTAGAGCAGGTGTTGATGCAGGTTGCAGTGGCCACACAGGTGATCCCCAAGCACCTCCTCTTACGTGGAAAGACACATCGCAGTTGAAATTTGGACTTCATTCCTTTCATCTCCGTTTGCCTAGAATAATAGTGTCATCAACCTGCTGTTTGGAGGTATTTCTTTAATCAGGCTGTTAAGAGTTGTCATCCTGAAGCTGCTGGGTGACTATAATTTGTACAGTGAACCTGTGATAAATTATTGGCAAATATAAACTCAGTTTCTAAGCATAACATTACTGCCTCCCCAAAGCAAAACAAAACAAAAAACATAAGAAGGTGGCCAACTGTAACTTCTTGAAAGAAGTCAGTTGCTGAAGTAGCTGCACTCCTGTTCCTTTATACTCTGTTAAATCAGTATTAGAGGGGTTTCTATATCTAGGTAAATATTTCATATACATGTTAATACAAAATAACAGCTGTATCCCAAACGATATTAACAGTAAGCTTGACTTTTTGAAAATAAATGTAATAAACATTCAGTTGGTTTGTTTGGATTTGCTTCTATGGGGAAAAAATCACCTCAGTTTTGCTGTTAATAAAAAATGAGGTTCAGCAGGTCTTTGCGGGTCACATGGCTGAGCCTCTTCTGGTTACACTTGCCTTAGGAAGCTACCCCCCTATCACCTTCAATTTGACCTTTTACAGGAGCTAGAAACACAAGTCAGGTAGAGGTCCACATGTTACACACTGTTTTTCCCTCCAGTTGACTGCCAGTAATCTTAAAAGTCCACAATGTCAGATTTCAATTTTGTTGTTCACCGAATTACCATGTTGTGGATGGAAAAACTGATTCTACTGCTTTTATTGTCTTAAATCTTTGCTCTGTGGTGAGTAAAAGCAAAACAAAACAAAACACTTGACTGGCTCAACAGCTGGCTTTCCCTTCCCTGTGTTTAAACATCATGTTTTATGCTCACTGAATTGGGCGGTCGCCACAGTTGCCTGCCTGATACAATGTGCATAAACCGAGAAGGAACTCAGGTCTGGCCTGGCCTTCCGCATGTATTCAGCACTTTGGGGAGGGGAGATAGGTGCCTAATATGTGAAATGAATCACATGAGCTGTGGATTCCCGATGAAAGATACAAAAAGACACAAAAATCTCTTATGGAGAATTTTAGTGGACCCCAGTGTTTGGGGAAATATTCAGTTTATTATTATTCATGGCAAAAGAATGAGAAGTTCTTTCCCAAAACATGTTGACTTTTACTGTGGGATTTTTTTCACACATTTAATTTACAAGCATTACTTTAATCATATATCCAATCAAATCTTCATTA
Source organism: Carollia perspicillata (assembly GCA_004027735.1). NCBI lineage: Eukaryota > Metazoa > Chordata > Mammalia > Chiroptera > Phyllostomidae > Carollia > Carollia perspicillata. The sequence goes on from PVKM010032153.1 coordinate 10,930, forward strand.
GTATAGCAGCAATGACTTAGTAAATCATTATAATTGTTTATGCAGTATACCCAGTCCACTAAAATGCATGGTTAGATCTAGATGTGATGTGGTGTCGTGTTGATTCACTGAAGCAGAGGTGATGAACTCTCCAGAGAGATATCGTCTGGCCCACCCCCCACTCAGAACTTTTACCTTCCACTCAGTGGATAACCACCAGGAAGCAGCAGAATCCTGATCGAGAGCCCTCAGCGAAAGTGCCAAGGAAACAGGACTCCGCATCATTTATAGAAACAGAATCCCGATATTGAAACTAGTACTTAATTGCAGGGACAGCGAGATTAACAAATTTAAGAACCAAACCACAGAACTGCTTTACAAAATAATCGGTATAAAAATAGAAAAAGTATCTGAATATAAGTATCCATTCATTTAGGTGAGCAACAAATATGTGTTGAACACCTAATGGATTTTCAGGCACTTCTGTGTAACGTGTGGGACAGAGATGCCACCTGTGCGTCTAAAGCTCATGTTTCAGAGAGTGTTCGGGGGTTAGGGGCATTGATTTACATTTATTACAATAATTATTAGCATGAGCAATATGGTAGAGCACCCTAACAGAGCAGAGTGGGGGGCTCTAATCTCAGAGGGTGGCATTTAATCTGAGACCTGAATGAAGAGAGACAACCAGAAAAGGGTTACAGACGACCATCCCACCAAAACGATATCATGGGATAGGAAGCAGCAGGCCTTGTATTCAGAAATAATTTAGTATGTATTATGAGATCTGCTTGCTTTGCAAAAATCACATCATTTTCCATTAGGAGATTACTCCAAACTAATCTTAGCCTGTAGCAAGTTTCTTTACAAAGGTGACCAGAAGCACTTTTAACATTGGTAATCAAGGGTGTGAAAATGGCTTATTCAGCATTGGGTCCGATGTTTCTGGTTGTCCTTGTGTCTTGAAAGTGTGTGACTAGGAAAGGACTATCCTGTCTCCAATTATTTCAGCATCCGCAGATGTCCCCAGGGGATACCATCAAGGATGATAAGCCTCCCATCACTTAACATGGTCGAATTCACATGTCACGGCAATCTCATTGCTCAGCCAGACACACAACACACGGACTCCAGTGGTCTGCACACGACGCCTTCCCTTTGAATTCAGCATTTCCCCTTCCTCCTGGAAGGGTCTAGCTGTCCTGACAGGGCACTTCTCCAGCACTGGCGTTAAGGCATCTCAGCACTGAAGCTCTTATTTCTTTTCACTGCCACTAGCGAGCATTTCTCAATAACTGGGTACCCACTGTGTTATGGGTTTTCACTAAAAAAGCAACATCAAGTGCTAAATGTTTCCTGTTCTGGCTCTCAGCCTGAGCCAGCGCCATCACTACTCCTTCCTACAGGCACCCCCATACCACAAAAACTTTCCAAATAGTGTCATCCTGAAGGTTCAAGTTAAAAGCTTAATGTTTAAACATGTATTATAAATAGTTTAAATTTAAATTATAACAAATTAGGAGGTGGGAAAAGAAAACAATTTATGTATACTCAGTTTATATATTTTTTATAAATAAGTATAATGCAACACTAATAATAGTAGATGGATTCAACAGGTGTTATTGATATCCAGATTTAAGAAGAACGGACTCAGGAATCCATGCCCTGCTGTCAAAAGCCATGAATAGACTGAAGGGCTTCCTTACCTGCAAGGGAGTGCATTCACCTGCCATAGTCCCTGGATGCTAGCAGGAGATGCGAGAGCCCCAGGGTCACATAGAAAGGATAGTGTAACACTCATAGCACTAGCAGTTTGCCAGAATATCAGCATTTGCACCACATCCCTGAGCTTCAGTTCTGATAAAATGAAACCAATCAGGCCATAGGATCCCTGCATGTGCAGTGGGTAGTGTTACAGGACCGGAACCCTGAGCTGGGAGAACCCAGAATTTCTGTGATCAGTCGTAAGCATGCTTGACCTTCCCCTGGGGAGGAATAGTGGATGGATGGTGCTGGACAGCAGAGAAGCCTGCCCTTTACTGCAGAGGGACACGCTGTGTCCAATTTCCAAGGCCGTGTGCTGTACAAGTACCCTCGTAACAGTTTTCCAGAATGAGAGCACTCAACACCTCTGTTTTGCAAGGTGTGCAGAAATTTAAGACATCTACAGAGAGGGATCTCCTGATGTTCGTTTTCCCAAATGTCCCCAGCCTTAAAAGTGTGACCCTCCTCTCCATGCACATTGCACCACACACATTCACACATAAGTAAACCTCGCACACTGAGTGGCAGTTTTCTGTCCATTGACTTTGTTGCCACTCGTGTCTGTCTCCCCATGATCAGCAAGAGTCTTGTCCTTTGCAAACATTTTTGAATAAGATAATTTAAGATGAGTGAGAGGTCAGTATTTGGAAGAAAATACATATAAACATGAGTTCTCCACAAGAAGGAAAAATAATAATTCTTTTTAAAAAGGATCAAGATTGCTTATGAGAAATTTAAACTATAAATTGTGTATTTTCCGAATAGAAGCAATTTTTACTAGAAAGTCTTCAGTGATGAGAGATAACCAAGATTTTCTTTTTAAAAAAAAGATTTTATTTCTTTATTTTTAGACAGAGCAGAAGGGGGGAGAAAGAAAGGGAGAGAAACATCAATGTGTATTTGCTTCTTGCGTGCCCCCTACTGGGAACCTGGCCTGGCCCACAATGCAGGCCTGTGCCCTGACTGGGAATTGAACCAGTGACCCTTTGGTTTTCAGGCTGGCGCTCAATCCACTGAGCCACACCAGCCAGGGTTAACCAACATTTTCAATCTCATTTGATTACAAATATATCACCAAGGCTGTGTTCAAAGATGCATAAGCCTTCAAAGGCAAAATTCAACTTCAAAGCCACATATAATACATGCATAGAGGGTGTCTTCTTAAGAGGTTTTCAAGTCTTGAGTGAGTTTCATAATATAAAACTGGTCTGTTAAAGTTAGTGGATAAAAAAGACAAAACCTTAGAAAAGACTGTTCTTTGAAATGTCACACGGGGGTGTCGTGATACAATACTAGTAAAGTACAAAATAGAACAATATTTGCAAAATTTGAGTGAAAAACATTGAACAATCTAATAAACGTCAGAAACATCATTTATTTCTTGCCTTCTTTTTATTTTTTTTAAAACACTGCAACAGAAATAGCGAAGCAACTAACCCTAGACAATTCCTATACTGTAAGATTGTGTTAGTGGTGGCCATTCATTGCCACATCCAAGAGTTTTCAGCACATGCCCCATCACAGAAGAGCAAGCTAAGCCACACGCTTCTCAGTGAAAACGGCCATTAGTGTATTAGTCCAGTTTTGAAGACTGATTAACTTTCTGTGGTTAAACCCGTTCACCCCCTGCAATACTTTATTTCCTTATCCACGGCACTTACTGGAATGCCCCATCATGCATTATGGACACAGAGAGATCAGTGGCTCTGTGCTGGGCGCAGGGAGCTGTTTTCAATGGCACTTGCTATTGGAATGTGTAAAGTGTGAGCATAATGATTTAAAGAGTGATCATCATAGAACTGCATTCTCTAATGTACAGGGAATAAAGTAAAGAAAAGCCCATTTTTAAACATTCCCGTGCTAACGTGCCAAAATGACCAGAGAGGTCATCCCCGATTTGGTGGGACATACTCGTCCCCTGCCCTGCACTGTTGAGTGTATGCATGCTTCCCTAACTGGGGAGAACTAGCGGGGGACGGGGGGTCCCTCTTCTATCTGCCCTCAGAGAAAGCAAGCAACTGAAAACCAACCAGCTGTCCAACCCAACCCCCACAATAAATAAACATCTTACATAAATATGTTTTTACTTTTATAAGTGTATTTTTTCCACTGTGTGTAGTATGGTGCCTAATTTGGTCAATCCATAAGAGGAGCTAAGGGTAGTGAGTTCTGAGCTACGTTAAAGGAATAACCCAAGAGCTCTTTACCAAATTTAAGTTTCCACTCGTGATACATTTGCTGAGAAGCCAAAAGGGTGTAACTGCAGAAGAAATCTCTGCTCCACGCACACACCTGCCCTTGGGTCGGTATGAAGCCCTCCAGGGCGGGACTCCGCCGATGACTGATGTCACCGCTCTTCCAGAGATTTCCACAGTGTGTCCTCAGTCCGTCAGGCAGGCCCTGGCCTTGGACCTCATAGCCTCAGATTTAGTGACTCGTACCACTCTCCCCTCCCCCACCCTGAAGACAATCCCTCGAGGCATATTCAGCTCACAGCGCCCCCTTATCCCCCTAGGCTGTTCCCCGCAGTGTTCAGAGAACCGAGATGCTGGTGTTTGGAAGCTGTGCTCCGCCTTAGAGTCAGGTGTGAGAGCAGGGTTCGTTTTCCTTTGCCTTTGCGTTTGGGTGTAAGGAATCTGAGTGCGTCTGCCAGGTCTTCTGAACTGATTGTTCAAGCTTCAGAGAATCTAACCTTGAGCATTGGCCATAGGTACACGATACCTGCTTTTCATTCAGGTATAAATGAGTGTCATTTTGTCACAGTTTTGTTGTCCACTGAGATTATTGGCAGCTTAATGATGAGGAATAAAACACAAACATTGGGAAGGACCAGTGGGTGGAATAGCATTCCCATCACTGGAATTGAGGGAGTAAAGCCCTGGCCTTCGCAGTTTCTTTCTGTAAGCCCTCCAATACAGTGGGAAGCCTCCATCCCTCCCAGAGTCATTGTAGCTGTCACTACTGGCATGCAGTCGGGTGCACTGACCACTTCGTTCCTCAAGGCGCTGGATTCCCCAGGCGCGTTATCCAAATAAACTTGGTAATCGCTCACCAGAATGCCACCGCATTCCCCAGAGTATCAGCATCTCCTTCCCAGTTAGCCGGAATCATAGTGTTCACGTGCAAAGGCAAACCTGCATCAGCCCTAGAAGCCCACCTTTTAGGACTGATTTTACTTTTTTGGAGAATTCCTGGCACTTAGTGCTGTATCAGTGAGTGTCGAGTCAGGAAACAGAATCTGCATCAGTTATTTAATTGGAATGGATTTAATATGTGGAATTTGTGAACAGTTTTTGGAGGGTTGAACAGGCACAAAGGGAATGCCGACATTAAAAGAGAGAGCAGGGAAAAAAAGGAGCTTCAGTGCTTATGAATGAAGAAACCAGAGGGGAGAGGCTTCGACTGCTACAAACTAGAAGCTTTAGGACGAGGGCCCCAAGTGTATTAGAACTCAGATCTCAAAGGGGAGACGCAGCCCAGATGCTTCTGGCATGTTGGAAGTATGGAGAAAATACTACATAGAGCTGAGACTCAGACCTCTAAGGGGAGGAAATTACCCTTCTGGTGCTAGCTGTCACGAGCGTCTGTCTGTTCCTGATAGACTCTTTCCTGTAAGTCAGCGGGCAACTGCTGTGCTAGCTGCCCACTGAGCAGCCCGGCACCAAGGAAGAGACAGGAGTCACACACAGTAACTGTGCTGTTCACTCAGCTTTTATTGAATGCAGGGTTACTCGGAGTAGAACATCAACATACACTAATATCCTACTCACTCTCTAACAATCTAAGAGAAATATAATTCACACAGAGATCAATCAATGGGGGATAAGGAACCCGAGTCCCAGAGTCTCAGT
>PVKM010032154.1:0-16520 GCA_004027735.1 Carollia perspicillata
CTGTTTTTATGCCAGTGACATGCTGTTTTGATTACTGTGGCTTGTAGTATAGTTTGATGTTAAAGGTACTGTGATTCCTGCAACTTCATTCTTCTTTCTCAGGATTGCTGTTGCTATGCAGGACCTTTTGTGGTTCCACATAAATTTTTGAAATACTTGTTTTAGTTCTGTGAAATACATCATTGGAATCTTGATAGAAATTGCATTGAGTCTACCAGCCACGCGTAGTTTTGTTAATTTATGTTCCATTTGCAAGAGGAAGAAGTTCGTGATTTAATAATACTGTCAAACTCCAAAAATATTTTTGTCACACTTCAATTTTAGGTTGAAATTATGTAAAATCTTCAAAAATTTTTCCTTCCTTATCTATGTCTGAATGCACATTATGAAACAATTTAATTATTTTTTAATATTTCATTTTACTAATAAAATATATATACTTATAAAAATAAGTACATATTATATATACACAAACATATCCCTTGATATCTATACATGCACACAGAGATACACATTGATGCAGTGTTGATATAGACAAAAGTATGTAGTCATAGATAAAATGCTGGAAAATATGAATAGTATTATTTAATCTGATAAATTTTCTCTACCTTAATACAATAAGCTATCATTTTGATTAATGATGTATAGTAAGATCAATTGAGAGATGTGACTCCTTGATGTAGATATTATGAGTGATGACTAAATAAATAAAAAATAACTAAATTTTCAAATAAGACACAAATCAGTGAACTTATGTGCAAGGATTCAAGTAATTAAAAGCAAGTAGTGAAGCAGGGAGGAAACTAGGACTCCCACCCATAGCTCTTCAGGTCTTTCTTGACTACATCTAAATATATTCTGACCAACATTTGTGTTTGTTTTATGTGTTACCTCTCTAGATTATGCATCTCCATTATTTCAGAGGAAAGAGACATTTTGATCATGTAACATCTGAGTTTTATAAACATATAGTTACATAACATTGATGACATTTTCCAGAGAAACACATTCCTTAAATCTGTGTATTTCAGGTTATCATAAGTAATCTTAGATTACTTATATCTAAGTGATATATGTATATCCTCCTAGAACTATTCCATAGAAAACGTCTCCTACTAGCAAATACCACTGATGTGTTTGCCAATAGGTCTATGGTATTGTACAGAGTTGTAAACATGCTATGTCATCTTCTTTCTTTCCCAGATGGAAATCCTGAATAATGGAACAGAATGGTTTACAGACCTATTGAATAACTATTACCTTCTCATTAAGAAAGTAAGAAAAATTTGAACAGAATATATAAATTTTAAAAGATATTAAATAAATGTCAATTAAATCTACTTGGAAGATATGGAAATAATTGACTTGAGTAACTCAACACCTTTTATTCCTGTTGCTCAAATAAAGACTTCATACACACACAAATCCACACACACATATGAAACTCATTATGCAACTTTGCCACTTTTTCAAAGCATCTCAGATGAACACATGAGAACCTAAAAGAATGTAATATCAATCTAATGAAGTTTTCTCAGGATGAATATGAAGAAATTAAATAATGAATTAGCTTAAGAAGTAAAAATCTTGGTTTTGACTAACGAAAGGTAAATATAAAATTTTAATATTTAGTACCAATTAACTTAATACAAAAAGACTAGTAGAGAAAAAGAGTCACATTTCTATGCGTATACTTAATTGAAAGAAATTAACAAATAATTGCATTAATATATTTATAATTTAAATGAATGTAAACTACAAAGAATATTGGGAAATAATATAAGGTTATGACATTAACTCTATCCTATATTTTTATCCTTAATTTAAACTCTATGGAGAGCCTATAATCTTTCTTAAATTCATTTCCTGTAGAAATGTTATTCTTAATATATGATTAGAAATTCATCTGCTTCTGAATCAACTGAGATCAAGTTAAAAATTTGTATGTCTAAGTTCCAGAGATCTTGAAATAAATCTTTGTGTTGGATTCAGAAAACCTGCATTTTAGCAATTCTCAAATGTTATTCTTCTCTTTCCACTCTGAAGTATAAGAATTGCTAGCATAGACTAATACTAAATGGGAATAATATTATGTTCTTATAAGCTAAAAATATAATAGTTCAGTTGTAAGAACTGAATGAAATTTGGTAATGCATGAAAATTGCTTATTATAATCTTTGGCTATTAGTGGGTACCTAAAATATATTCATATACAGTATATGTTCTCAAAAGTATGAAAATTATCATGAATAATTTAGGTATCAAAAGGAGTACTTTAATAAGCCAGGCAGTGAGGTACAAATACCATACAATCTCACCTTTATCTGGAACCTAATCAACAAAAGAAAAAAACAATCAAAATATAACCAGAGACATTGAAATTAAGGACAATCTGACAGTAACCAGAGTGGGGAATGGGAGGGGATAATGGGGAGGAAGAGTTTTCAGAATAACTATAAAGGACACATGGATGAAACCAAAGGCAGGTGGAAGCAAGGGAGGGAGGGGAGTGAGGGGAAGTAGTGGGGGATAAGTGCAGACAACTGTAATTAAAGAACAATAAAATAGTTTTTAAAAAAGAGTAATTTGAGTCAGATGTAAACAGTAGACATTGTCAAAGTCAAATTAATAGACTAATCATATAATTCTTTAATTATGGAGATGGGACAACTTACACTGAAAACTCACTTTTAAAAAAATACCTCAAAATGTAGAGCTGAAAAATTAAGTATAAGAGAGGACACTAATAGGAATATACTTTTAAATAAAAATAAATATAATCCGATTCTTGTTCAAGCATTAGATTAGCCTGAACAGTTTTACTATAATATTTTAGTGAATAGAACAAAAAAGTGTATAGGCTACACTATAGAAAAAAACATGATGCAGATATAGTTATAATCTCAAAATACAAAATGTAAATAGACTAAGAATATATAGCCAGGAAAGATGAAAACTAAGCAGGCATGTACTTTAAGATGTACTGAAAATGAAAGGAGTTTTATTACCAATAATTCACTAGAATATTGAAAAGAGAGTTCTGTTTATTTATTAAAGTAGAAACAAAATGTTACTGGAGGAAATAGGTCTTTCTGCAGTGTTGCAGGAAAAGAATTTCAGGGACATTCACATAGGAGAAGTTTGAAGCATAGTTGCAATATTTATTAAAGTGAGAAGCCATAGTAGGCCCTTGGAGAGTCAGAGAGCAGGCAGGTTGGTGGATAACAGCTGGTGCCCTGAGGTCTTTGCTAAACTTCTTTATATTTATTTGGCTTTGGAAAGAGCAGGCTTTCTTTCAAACTATCCAGTCTCCCTCTTGGCCATTCCTGGGTTTGTGTTTGTGCCCTCCCCGTACCGGATCTCTTTTTCTCAGATTGCCCAGGCCAGTGTCATCCCCCTCTGATGCTGGCCATTTGGGCTTCTACGGTTCATGCCTCGTAGTTCTGCTTCCTCACTTGGCTACCAGGGCACAGACACACAGTGAGAGGAATTCCCTTGCTGTGTTCTCCTTCGTCCTCTCCACTTCCCACCTCCACTTCCCCTCACCACAACATTAGTTGGGCAGACTCTCCCAGGTGACTGAAAAGCTGTTTTTTTCCCACCAATTCAAGATTAATCAGATGTCTGGTTCCATCTGCATCTTCACCTTTTGTTAATATTTAACTAACTACCTACTCTAACAAAAATTTTAGAAAAAATAAAATAAACCTACAAGGAATGAATATATAGAATAGATTCTTGTATTCAAATATCAAAATATGCAATTAATTGCATGGAATTTATATAAAGTAATAGTTTGCAGAATGCAGGGAATAATTTAAAGATATTTACTATATGTCTTAAAGTTTTAATAGGTTGCCATGATAGAGGGAAATAAATAAATAAACGCATACATAAAAACATAAAAAATAAATAAATAATTTACTTACATGTCACGTTGTTACTTTAAAATAAAGGTATACATGAAATGGCAATAGTGTAAGCTTGAAGCAATCTTTATTGTCCTTTTGCATGTTTAGAAAATATTTAATAGGTGAAGGGATTAAGCAAAGAAAAACATATCGACACAGACAGCTGTGTGGTGATTACCAGAGAGAGAGGGGTATGGGAAGGAGAAGAGGGTAAAAGAGAAGTAAATTGTGATGGAAGGAGACTTGATTGGTGTAGTGAGCATACAAACGACATGCAAAACCCAGATAATTTTGTTAACCAATGTCACTCCAATAAATTTAATAAGTAATCTTCCAAAAGAAAAGTTAAACATAAGGCATCTTAAAAATAAAAAAGGAAAATAAATAGGATAAAACTGTAAATGTTTTTATCTTCTTTAATTTAATAGGCATTTTCTATAGGTTTTTAATCAAATACTAATTTTCCAGTCACTCATTGATATATTTCCATAGGGTTCGTGACTAAAATGGTCTGGTCTTAGTGATCCCCTTGACTGGACTAAACATTAGACAGACTCTCCTGGCTTTAGGTTCCTGGACTCCCTTGTCTTATAGCATTTACTTTAGAGAACTTGCCATTGTAAACTCTCACTATCCTTTGAGTTGTAAATCCCCCATCCCTCAGTCCCTTGCTGGTTTTACAATGCAGGAGTTTTTGAAAAAACTGGCATTCATCCCTTTGAAATATAATCGTCAAGAAAAATAGAGTCCTTATCTCCATATCTTTGTTTCAGAAAAGACCTTAAGTCAATAATGGTCAGTTAGCAAATAGATTTCCTAATTGCATTGAACAACCTCCTTCAAAGTCCTCTAGTATTTCCCCACTAGTTGACCACATAACTTAAAAACTCTCATATCTATTTTATTGGAGTTGAGTTCAATCTCTCTCTTATTGCATTGGATAAATAAATTGACATTGAACATTGTCATAACAATTAGATATGTTATCATTGGCTTGTTTAGCATCAAGTAGACAAAACATAAGTTAATAAACTAGCTCTAAAGAAATATCTATAATAAAAAATGGGTCTCCAATTTTTAAAAAAGAGGAATATGGCCAATACCACTTAAATATCACCTGTGTTTATAAAGGCTTATATTAAATTATGTAAAGTTGTCAAATGAGTGTAATTACCTTGTTTATTTTAAATGCTCACCACTTAAAACACAGGAGAGTGTTAATTCCATATGTCAATGGGAATAATCTAACACAGAATCTATTTTTATTTTCTATAATTAAAGCATATAATTCTATATACTGTGTTATTAGTATCAGAGGACCCCATGATTATTTTAGATTGAGGAAAGAAGACAAACAAATAAACAGACAGAAAACATTGGCAACTCTATCTCTGATTTCTTCCTTTTGGAAAACTTTGGAATGTTCTCAATGCTGTGCAGTAGCACGTATTATTCTGTGATACCCAGAGCTATTAGATAAACTGATTAAATCCCCATCAATCATTCCATGTGGCAACAATAACAATGCCAGTGGAACAGAGCATTGTTACAAGATTAGTGCCTCCTGCTTTGAGAGTAAACATCTCATTTTTACCTCATTTATTTTTCATAACTTCCTTGTCTTTGACTCAGCATTTAGAAAGCAGTAGGAGATTGTTTCTGATGATATTCAATGTCATTTAAGTATTATATTTAGAAGTGAAAAAGTACATAATAATTCTGAGTCATATTTAAGATTTTAACATACTAAAGTATGCAAAGAGCTTAACAAATTAGAAGCCGTTTGAGCAATTATAAAATGGATTTTGATTAATCACTGTTATTGATGCATTTGAGGATTACTCTTAAATCCACAGAAGTCCTCTTAATCATTAAATATGTTCCTATTTAGTTTACTCCCTGGCGTTAGCCCCTGGGGAATATCCAATAATTTTCACATTATTTATCTATTTTAACATGGAGCCATGGAACTATGGGCAATATACAAGGAAGTAAACAAAGAAAAAGATTACTTAAGATTTTCAAAAGGTGAATCGGCTGGCAAGTGTTACTGAAGATTCTGTCTCATGAGGACTGTTCAGAAAACAAACTTCCCAAAGCACTTTTAGCAGAAAATGATTATATCTAAGGACTAAGGTGCTTATCCAATCTTTGGGAGTTATAGGGGAATGCAAGATAGCACATTGCTATCAGGCCTTTGGCTTTTACATCTTGCCACAACCACTAGTATTACCCAAAGGCCGAGGAAAGGTCAGAGTTGCATATGCCACATTCGTGAAGCTGGTGAGTGGGCAGGGCAGTCGTCGAGACAGGCTCCGCCCTCCCAGAGCGTTCCTGTTTCCTGTAGCATCCGAAAGGTGCTATCAGCCATTCCACGGTCTGATTTTCACACAGGTGCACCTCTCTGGCAAATCTTACTTTACATGTAATGTCCTAGCTACAAATTAATCTAGAATATTTTTTTAAACTTTATTGTATTTTGAACAAGAAGAGAGTGAAGTGTAGCCAAGGGAGGCAATCCAAGTACCCCTCACAAGACCTACTGAAGTATGCAGCCAGCTTTACTGTCTGTAATAGGGATGAAGAACTGGAGAAAATAAACATTTTGCTCCAGTGTTTCCTTATCTTAAGAGGACTGCCCATGGACTTAATTCCTGTCTGGGATTGTTTGCTCCATTTCTATTTTTTTTTTTTTTAATTTCTTCGACAGTATCAGAAACCCTGGAAATTAGGGCCATAGTGTCTAAACTAATAATCTTATGAAATCTTGGTAAAAATCATAGGATTAAATTTAGAAGACTTATGTTTTATCCTGACTTTGCATTAAGCTCCTGGTGACTGGGCAGGTAACTCAAACTATTTAGATTTAAAATATCTCATGATTTAACTGCTATTATTGTCACCTACCAGGTTCCACCAAAAAACGTTGGATAAGTTAATACTATGTATAAGAGCCTGTGCTTTGAAATAATTACTATCTAGGAGACAACCTGGAGTTGTAATTACTGATTGTATCAATAGATATACAAGCTGGTAAGGATGACAAATTAAGGCTGAGATTTTGGGAAGGCATTAAAGTGGGGATTGCCTTTTGTAAAATGTCACAAAGACATTTGAGATAGAACTAATTACATAGACAGGTGAGAAGGCCAGTAAAAAGTAACAGCATGAAAAAATCCTTCTTTGAACAGTCCCTTCCTATTCCCTGAGAACTGAATATGGGAAAATTTTACTCGTTCTTTAATTTTAATGGTGAGAACATTGCTACAATGAGGCTTTCTCTGTGTCCAAAACTAGTTTTTGTTCCCATGTTAACATTTTTGAAATACCCTTTTCTTACTCCTTTCAAACACTCTCGTGTTTATGAATGCTTTAGTGTCTGACAGTTATTACACCTTCAGCTCTTTGAAGGCATGAATGGGGTTTACATTTCCTGTATCCCCAGTTCTCAAACATCATGGCATGCTTCACACTCTGCATTGAAAACATAATTGTCCATTAAATATAGCCATGGAGATATTATTTCTCTTGGATGGCAAGAGAGTAAGGATCAGAAAGGTGAGGTGCCAGCAGGACACACAAAAGGAAAGGTGGATTGAAGACGCGTTATAAAGTGCCTTGTGAAACGAGTTAAGAACCTTACATTTTACTTTATTTTATTTTATTAATTTATTTTAATTGTTGTTCAAGGACAGTTTTCTGTCTTTTACTCCCATCCCAGCCCACCACCCCCCAGCCCTCCCCACCTCCCTCCCATTTCCACGCCCCTTAGTTTTTGTCCATGTGTCTTTATACTGGTTCCTGAAAACCCTTCCCCTTTCCCCCTGGAATTCCCTCCCCTCTCCCTTCTGGTAGAAGGCAAAAGAAGACTTAAAAGATTGTAAAGCTGTTGAAAATGATGCTATATGATATAGTGTATATAACTAAGTGGCTGGTGAGAAATATATTGATTTATTAACTTCTCTGTGTGTTCAAATTGAGGGAAATGGCATTTATAGGTTGGCCGTTTCAGCATTTTGGAAGACAAGAATAAATTACTCACAGACGAGTATTCCTGGGTTTTGGGAAAAATGGGCCTTTTTAACTAATTTAAAGCAAGTGTCTGCTTATTATTCTTGGAGAAAAGTGAGGTGTCACTATAAATTCGAATTCAGAAACCGAAGACTGAGAGATATTAATGTGAATTGTGGAGAAACATATATTAAATTTGTCATAGTCAGTCTGTGCCCTTGAAGAATTACAGATGTATTTTTCATAAGCATGCATTAAACCAGATATTATTTAAAATGTAATTGATGTAAATAATTCTTTTTAAGGTGTAAAAATATGGAATTTGAGAAGTAACTCTGAATTGCTCTTCTTTCCCTGTTTTTTTGAAGTCGATCACTTGATGAGATTGGAACATTTCCTCTGGGAAACACAAGTTTCCTTATTTGAGGTCTTTCCTCTGTAGGTGAACACTCTGCCTGAGAAAGAAAGGATGCTGTTGCTTTTGAGATTCAAATAATTTGTAGCTTGGTCTTTGAAAGTAAAAATGTAGAACTTTCTATTGGACTTCTGTCACGTAAGAATATAATTGGACTTAGAAAGGAGAATTGAGGTCCTCTTATGAGGATCTGTTAACCTAAGGAGGGTCTAAACACAGCTTCAGCTCGTTAATGACTATGACAGGGGCTCCCAAAAAACAGAATTATCTTCTGGAGGGTGGGCCCCTTGTAGTAGAGGTTTCTCTCACTGGTTGAGTATTCCAGGAATCCATATGTATCAGTGTACCAGTTGGTGTTGTTGTCAGGGCCTGCATTTGGCTTCAGTGAACTTATTTTGAAGATTGTTCAATGTGTTTGCCCATTTCATGATGGGTAATTTATGAACACACCTGCCCACACCGTGCAGAGTGATCAGTTTTTGATGCAAAACGGCATGACCCCCATGTCCCACCCTCCCTATTCACCCAATCTTGGGCCCTAGAGAATTAATTTTGTTTCCCTGAGTGAAAAAAAAAGACCCCGAAGGGAAACATTTTGCCAATGTGGAAGAGGTGAAACAAAACATGGTAGAAGCACTAGAAGGCATCAAAATCAATGAATTCAGACTGTTTTGAGCAGTGGGGAAAATGTCTTGGTAAGTATATCAGTTCAGATAGAAAGTACTTTGTAGGTGACTGAAGTTTAAACATGTAGGAATAAATACACAGATTTTTATAAATAAATTCTGGATTTTCAGGTCCCCCCTCATACAGTCTTGACCTTTGTTGGCCTTTAGGAAATTAAGGGAGTGGCTTGTACTAGATATGTACTAGGTATAGAACCCAATGACTGGGTGAGACAGTCCGAAGTTTATCAAAAACAGTAAAGACACATAGTGGCCAGAATTAATTATACTTCAAGTTTGGGGGCAAATAATGGAAGCACACTAGAGGAACTTTCAGAAATTAATTATGAGATGAGTGGAACCTCAGGAGAACAGATGTATCGTCTGGCTATAAAGAAGGCACCGATGTTTATGACTTCATCATGCTTATCTCCAGCCTCTTGTCACCTACTGCCTCACATTTAAATCATACTAATAAATGTTTACTGCTGTGCCTCCAATAATCTATCTGCATATTTGTGTTTTTTGAGAGTCAGGAATGGCGGGTGTTCTAATCAGGCGACTTGTCAATAATGACATTTATTCTTCTACTCAATACAAATGCACTGAGGTAGAGCCATGAATAAAGAAGACAATTTTATTATTTCTAACAAGTCTTCTTTCATTGGAATTATAGAAAATGAAGAAGACAACACATGAGTAAACAGCATCAATTCAAGTGGTGGTAAAATCTATGAAAAAGAATAAAATAGGATGAGGGCCATAAAGTGGAAAGAGGTCTTCATACTACAAGTTCAGGAGTACTCTTTGCTACGGGAGAGCCAAAATAAGAAGTTTGGGTTGTATTTTAAGTGTGATGAATGAGTTTCAATTGCTTTGAGCAAAAGAATAAAGTGATGTACATTTTAAAAATTATCCAGGTTTTTGTTTTAAGAATAAATAGACTGTACAATGGTATACATGTGGAACATGAGAATCTGTTTGGACTGTATAACTGTTACTCAGGTAAGAATTTTCATTGAGTCCTACAGGATGGTTATTCTCATGGTGGGAAAGAATGGTAGAAGTTTAGAATTATTGTGAAATTAGAGCTTCTATTCATGTACTTACACATTTTAAGCCAAAGCAGTTGAATTCATACAGTATTTTTCTTCCTTTTTTTTACCATAACCCTTTGATAGCAATTAATTAATTCATGCATCTTGATTAAATTCCTATAAAAATTTTAATAGGCATTCTTTTTAGCTTTTTTAACATCTTTTTTCCTTTTTATTATTTATTTGCAAGATACTCTTCTTTATTTATTAAGTGCTAGTGTTACTTATGGTTTTGATTTCAGCCCACATCCACTTTTAACTGGAAATAATCTTCCTGAAAACACTTACTAATATACCAAGTAATTCAACAACCACCAAAGTTCCCATAGCTTCTAAAATCTACTTTTGTGCTCTGTTTTATTTTTCACACTTCATATGTTTGTATTCAAATATCTATTCATCTTTTGCATTTTACACTGGTAATTTTGCCACTATAAAGTTGTTCCCCCACTTTCCCACAATACTTTGTGACCTGGAAAGATGAAGTGCATGGACTCAAACACTGGATTCCTTTGCCCTCTGACTTTCTGATATGTTAAGCCGATGAGAGGCACTATGAGAGATGGAAGACAGGAAAGAGAGATCAGGGTATCATTTCTGCAGATATGTCAGAGTATGTATTTCTCCCTGCTGTGAAGAGGTTTACCAGTAGCTGAGTTCATTAAGTTCATGGCTTCTGTGAGGCAGCCTCACTTCTGGGACTGTATCTCCAACTAAATGCCAATGAAGTGTCCATCTACTTCCCCTCTTGGCCCATGAGATGATGACTTCCTTTTCTTCCTAATCCCTGCTCACTTGCTTTACCTTCACCAATAGTTCCATTAATTTTTTTTTACTCTTTTATTATATTTTTCCATTACCATTTAGTCTCCTTATATACCCCTCCCCTACTAATCACCACATTGCAGCCCATGACCATGAGCACATTTTCCTTTTTGCTCAACCCCTTTACCCCCTAATATCTCCCTCCTTAGCTGTCATTCTGCCCTTTATCTGTGAGTCTGTCTCTATTATGCTTGTTTAGTTCAATTTGTTCATTAGATTCTACATATGAATGAAATCATATAGTATTTTTCTTTCTCTGACTGTCTCATTTCACTTCACATAATATTCTCTAGGTCCATCCATACTGTTACAAAGGGTAAAATTTTCTTCTTTTTTATGGCTAAGTAAAATTCCATTGTGTAAATATCTCATAGTTATTTTATACACCCATCTTCTGATGGACACTTGGACTGCTTCCATATATTGGTGATTGTAAATAATGCTGCAATGAACACAAGGGTGCCTATGCTCTTTCAAATTAGTGTTTTGTGTTCCTTTGGATACACTCCCAGAAGTTCCATTAATCTTACCCATACTTTGTTAATAATTCCTTAATTAAATATTTTCTTTATTCCTTAGAGAGTGTCAGCAAATGTTTCCTTCAAAGGCCCAGGTAGTACATATTTTAGGCTCTCCAAGCCAAAAGTCAAAATTGGTTATATTATAGGTAATTTTATATAAAAATATTCCACATTTTTGTCAGTATTCAAAATATAATAGTATTGTATACATTTTATAATACTTGGGTACTAATGAGAAGAGTGGGATTAGTTTTCTGGTTTCTCTTGGTGGAAGAGGATAGCATAGTGCTTAATTAACATATTCACAAACCACTTTCCATCAGCAGCTCAATAAAAGCTGTATGAAACATGTTAAAATTTAGCAAATCCAAAAGGTAAAGATACAGAAATTTCATTGAAAAAATAAAAATTCAATGCATATTTATATCGCGTCTTTTACAAAGTACATTTACTTCTTTACTGAGGGAAATATAACAGTGAATAAGATATCATTAATGTTCATTAATATTAAAATGTAATGAGACAGAAAAGCTTAGATATAAAATGATCACAGATTTAAAATAAATATGTTGCCCTGGCTGGTGTGGCTCAGTGGATTGAGTGCCAGCCTGCAAACCAAAGGGTTGCTGGTTCAATTCCCAGTCAGGGCACATGCCTGGGTTGCAGTCCAGGTCCCCAGCTGCAGACACCAAGGAGGTAACCACACATTGATGTTTCTCTTCCCCTCTTTCTCCCTCCCTTCCTCTCTCCCTTATTAAGAATAAATACAAAAAATTTTAAAAAATAATATAAATGTTATATTCTATAACATATGTATCATATAACATACATAACATATATTGCATTACATATAACATACACATATAGCAATGTAGTATAACATTCTGGGTTATGTTTGTTGTGTAATACATAATATAATATTTAAGTTAAATTTTAATAAAACTTAATAAAACAACATTTGTTTTAAGTTGTTGATAACTTTTTAGTAATTTTTTCTTTCTCATTATATTCTAAATTATTGGGGTTAGTGACTGGAGGTGCATATGTAGAGAACTTCAGGTATAGTGCTAATCAACTTAGCCAATTTCTTGACCTACTTACTAGGTTGATAGATGTGTTCAGTTGTTTCAAATACATTAAATTAGGAATTTATTACTTGTGCACTGTTATAGATATATATGTTATTTCAAAATTAATTTATTTAGCCTACTTATATAACTGAAAGAGATTCAAAGGTTTGAAAAACCCAAATATAAGGTTTTTGGAATGATCCCAAATACTAGCTGGAAAAGATGGAAAAACAGCTTTCACTTTGTGAATTTGTTGTCTGGTGCAATCGTTTGTAATATTCACGGTCAAAGACTGGGGTCGGGGGAAAACCTGTGTACTCTAGTCTACTAAAAGGAAAGAGATACATTTAATTTTCACCTTGAAATCAGAAGTTCTCATGTTGTACTTTTGATTTTTTAATATTTGGGCGGGTTTTACAATTAAAAAGATCTACTTTTTATGGCTCCAAAGATTTAACTGAATACTATCTAATGGTGTCAGTAATATATGCCTGACTTCACCTTGTCTAATATTTTTTATGGATCATCAAGAAAAACATTTCAAACGTAGTCTAACATAGATGTTTTTCTCACATGGTCATTTCCTACTATAAATCTAAATAGGAAAGCTTGACTCTGCTGTTATAACAGAAAATCATACTGAAATGTCTTTCACTGCCTCCTTTCAGGACACTTTCATATAATAATGTGACTTCATCTATATTTTTAGTTTTTATTAATCCCAGTAATCACAGAAGTCAGTCTGCTCTATCAGTGTTTTCCTCACGGTCCCTACCATTAAGCACTCCCTTATTATGTGGGAATCACCAGATATCAAGTAAATTAATTGGTAAATAGGTCATGCAGAAATTTTAAAAAGGGATTTGTTAGTGTAGACTCATCTACCAGGAATGGAATTGGACCTTCTAGGATATTTTGAATTTTGGAATGCAGAGAAAAATAGGTGTACAAAGATAGCTTTCAAGGGAACTATAAACTTAGAGATAAAATATTTATTTATTTAATTAAACTTACTGAAGTGACATTGGTTAATAAAATTATATAGGTTTCAAGTGTATAAGTCTATGATTCATCATCTGTATATTGCACTGTGTATTTACAACCCAAAGTCAAGTCTTCTGCCATCATATATATGATCCCTGCACCCTTTACAACCTCCCCAACTCCCTTCTCTCTGGTAACACCTTACTTACCGTTGCCTGTGTCTATGAGTTTTTGTTTTCCTATGTGTTTCCTTGTTGCTCTCAGTGTTATATCATACATATGAGTGAATTTCAAAAGAGAAATCACCAATTCTAAATGTCATAAAATCTGGAGACTGTTTTTGTCATTTCCCAAATCCGTTTTTTATAAACACCATTCATTTCTTCTTTTATAATTTTGTATAAGGCAACCACAAGATCAAGGACATCTCCATAGGCTATAGGAAACAGTATTTCAACTACATCTAGTTAGTTTTAAAATGACATTTTCATTTCTTAACTTGCTACCAGCATTTTAGATATGCTGTGGTCTATCATGAACATAGGTCCAGTGAAATTTTTAGGAAAGGCAGAGAATCCCTGTAGTTTCTATGAGAAGTGATATAACTCCACTTTCAACTATATATCATGATAAAAATTTTATCTATTAGATGATGCATAATTTATGTTCATATTCACCACACTACCCACTATGCCACACATATTTATTAAATGAACAAACTAACTGAATCATTTAATTCTTTATAAATTTCTATTAATTCTTATAGGATAAAATAGTCTTTATCTCAGCATTTAGGATCCATTTCAATTTGATGGCAATCTATACTGTTCTCTGTAGTTTACTACAAAAACAAAAACAGGTACTTTTAAATAGAGCAGTTGTGGATTCAAAGAGTTGTTGATAGCTATTTTTCTAATGTGTAGAGTAAATTAGTGCACATACTTAGGCTAGAAGTTGTACATTTAACAACAAATGACTTTGTTGCTTTGGTATTGATAAAATTATTACACAAGTAATCGTGTAAGAAGATTGTCTTAATTATATAAAAAAAACTATGTATAAATATAATCTTAAGACTTCTTTCATTAGTTTGTTTGAAGAGCTAATCTGCTTGAAGAAGCAATTAAAATGCTTTCATTTTAAGTGTATATTAAATAAATCAAATATGATGATGTTGTAAACATTCATTATAGATTTATTTTGATATTTGTTCTGCATAAATTACAGATATATGCATATTTTATCTTTAAATATCTAATAACATTTGATAATCAAGGCAAACAACCATGTGCTACTCACAAGTAATGATATTTAGCTAATAAAATGACTGTTTTATTTCCTGACTTTCAGTCTAGCATCAAAGGGGAGAATGTAGTAGAAGTTAAAGCTGGCACTCTGTTCCGGAACTCTGATAACTCCCTGCTGGCCCCCAGGCTCCAGACAACCATCTGTTAACTAGTTGACTCTCTGTCTCAGACTCAGTTAATCTCTTACTATCTCTTTGTCCCTACCCTGGGCAATTTTCGCCCTCTGCTTCTGTCTTGGCTTCCACATTCCTGCTTGTACCACATGACCCCACCTCTTCCTACCTTGCTACAAGAGTATTTAACCACCCACCTGACCCCTCCTCAGGGACCAGAATTTGGAGGCTGTCTCCTCTGGGTCCATATGCATTAATAAAGTGCTCACTCCATTGACCCCCCCAAAAAAAAATAAACCAAAGAGATCCATTAGCAAAACCATTCTTTAGCTTCTTTTGTCTATAAACTTCTCATCTTTTTATAAAGATTTTGTTTATTTATTTTTAGAGAGAGGGGAAGGGAGGGAGAAAAAGAGAGAGAAACATCAATGTGTGGTTGCCTCTTGTGCACCCCTAACTGGGGTCCTGGTCTGCAACCCAGGCATGTGCCCTGACAGCGAATGGAACCAGCAACCCTTTGGTTCATAGGCCGGTGCTCAATCCACTGAGCCATACCAGCCAGGGCTAAACTTCTTATCTTTTTAAGCTTTGTTTCATTTAGAATTTATATTACTAAAATGCTGATTTTAAATTGATGTTACAACTTTTCTTTGAGTATGATGATATTTAAAATACTTTAGATTGTATGAGATACTAATTTTATTTTACTTTCATCCTCAGTTTTGGCCATTTTTATTCAAACTGCCAAAGAGGTATTTTTTGGGTATTCCAACTCAGAGTTAGGAGCTACTTGGGCACTTAATCGTAATTACTTGGGTACTCAATATTAGTATGTGATCTAATTTCAAAATTAAATGTATGTGCAATACAACTTATTGGTACCTTTCTGGCCAATAAGACAGATAGAGAAGTCTGCTGAGGTGGCTGGTGCAGTATAAAGATGTTGCTTTACATTCAGAAATACTTTAGACTCTGTCTCTTCTCTTTTGCTTCATGTGCTAGAATAAAGATGTGGTAATGGACCCAAAGTGGCTATATTGTAATCATCGGGGGGTGGAAAAGTTGATAAAAATTGTATATGTAATCACAGTAACATATTATTGAGTTATTCAAATAACCCTGGAACTGCCTATCTCTGGGCTTTTTTTAATAGAAAATATATCATCACTTCATTGCTTAAACCAGTACTAGTGAGTAGATTCAGTTACTGGCAACTTGATGCATCTTAATTGATGTATACCTGTTACTAATCTACACATAGTTACCCATTCCAGTTTTTAGTTTCTCCTTTAGTAACTAGCTATTTGTAGGATTTTAATAAAAATTTAAATAGATTGGAAGTTAATGTTTGACATGAAAGCGCCAACAGGGATATTATCGAGTCCTTTGGATATCATGATACTCCTTTTTTCCCCATTAGGTAACAGCAATCCTATTCTCTTCATGATAACCAAGGTCAATAACACTTGCAGACATAGTAATTCCTTTCTTTGCCTCTTGGTCTACTGGTATAAAAAGCAAAAACTGATGGGGAGCTGGCTTTAGGTTTAAGTTTAGTGGAACCCCTACCATATTTCTAATAGAAGACTTATCCATCTCTA
>PVKM010032155.1:0-16522 GCA_004027735.1 Carollia perspicillata
ATGCTTCCTCCTTTACCCTGCCCTATAAATACAAGCACATTTCAAAAATAAAGTTGCAGCTTGATCGGAACTTCCTGACTTGCTGTCGTTCTTTCGCGCCTCCTGTCCCGTCCCTTTGTTCATCCGTTACAGGTACACCGGCAGACCCCCGTTGACTGTCTCGCTGGCCGAGACATTGCACCATTTCATATACTGCACCACCGGTATATAGGGGTTCATATATTCCACATATACTCAACATTTATTATTATCTCACATTTTTATTCTAGCAATCTTAGTGATTGTGAAGTGGTGTCCTCTTGGGGGTTTGAGTGGCATTTTCCATTTTCTTTTTTTTTAATTTTATGTATTGATTTTGAGAGAGAGATCCATTTGTCGTTCATTTATTTATGTTTCTCTCTCCCTCCCCTCTCTCTAAAAATAAATAAATAAGCCCTGGCTGGTGTAGCTCAGTGGATTGAGCACAGTCCTGTGAACCAAAGGGTAGCAGTTAGATTTCCAGTCAGGGCACATGCCTGGGTTGCAGGACAGTTCCCAGCAGGGGACACACGAGAGGCAACCACACATTGATGTTTCTCTCTCACTCTTTCTCGTTCCCTTCCTCCCCCTCTAAAAATAAATAAATAAAATATTTTTTAAAAAAAGAATGCTCTCTATTAACTACTATTACTTAAAAATTAATTAATTGATTGATTAATTAAATCTTTTTAAAAAGACAAAAGAAAAAGAAAAACATCCAAAACCAGCCACTTGTACACACCCAATCCAGGATGGAACCAGAAACTCAGTCACGTGCCCCGACTGGAATCAAACCAGCAACATTTTGACCAATGCCCAACCAACTGAGCCACACTGGTCAGGGCCACATTAACCATTCTTCACTGTATAATTCAGTAGTGTGAAGTGTATCAGTCTCCAGAACTATTTTTATTTTGCAAAACTGAAAAATCTATCTCAGTAGACACAGCTCCACATCCAAGTGTTACCCCAGTGCCTAAAACCAACAATTCTACTTTTTGTCTCTGTAAATTTTACTACTCTAGGTACCTCACACCAGTGAAATCATATAATATTTGACCTTTTTAACAGAATAATTTAATTTAACCTAATGTCTTTAAGTTTCATCCATGCGTCAGGATTTGCTTTCTTCTGGAAGCTAAACTACTCGGTTTTGTGCATACAACAAATGTTGGTGATTACTTGGATTACTTCCACCTTTTAGCTATTGTAAATAAAGTTACTATGAATATGAGTGGACACATAATTGTTTGCTCCCCTGCTTTCCAATCTTCCAGGTGCTTACTGTGAAGCAGAATTGATAGATTAGATGATAACACAGTTCCTAATTTTTTGAGAAACTGCCACGAATTTTTCACACCTGCAACACAATTTTATACGCCCAGCAACAGTGTACAAAGGTTCCAATGGGTGTTCCCACTTTCTGTGTTTCTCTTTTAAAGCACAAAAACCACTAATTGGATGAAATCACAATTAACTTTTTCTTCTGATTTCACTCTTAGTGTTATATCTAAAACTTGTTTGTCACACTGATGATCAGGTTTATTTCCTATATTTTATCTAAATGTGCTACAGTTTTAGTCTTATATTTAAGTCTGATCCTTTTTGGAAAATTATTTTATGCAGTATGATAAGGTACCACCTCTTTTTTTCTCTTTTTTTTTTTTCCATATTTTTAGCCACCTGGCCCAGCACCAATTTATACAAGGAATATTCTTTTCTCCATTCTTGGCCCTTGACACTTTTTTCAAATATCTCTGGATCATAGATGTGGGGGCTTATTTCTCAAATCTCAATCAATATTGTAAATCTGTATGTCTCTCATTGTGTCACTGCCACACTATCTTGATTACCATTGCTTTGTGCAATGTTTTGAAGTAAAAAAATGCTAGTCCAACAAATTTGCTTCTGTTTTTCAAGAATGGTTTGGCCATTTTGATTCTGGACAATTCCATATAAATTTATAAACCCACTTGCCAATTTCTATAAGAAAATTATCTGGTATTAGAAGTACTGTGCTGACTGTTCAGATTATCTTGAGAAGCAGCAGCACCATTTCATGGAAGTTAAGGCTCTTGATCTATGAAGCTGGGAATTTTCCCAAATACTGTAGATGATTTCCAAAATATTTACACTGTTGTTAACTTCTTTCAATAATGTTGTATTTCTCAAAATATTTTCCTTGTACTTTTTTTGTTAAATTTACTTTTTAGTACTTGATTCCTCTAATGCTATTGTAAATGATCTGTTTTTCTGTTTGTTTGTTTGTTTCATTATAAGAATATTCATTCCAGAAATGCAACTGATTTTATATTTTGACTTTGTATCCTACAACACTGCATAACTCAATCATCAGTTCTAGTAGTTTTTTTTTTTTTGTAAATTCCTTAGAGTTTTCTGTATGCAAATGTAGGGATAAGGCAGAGTAGTAAGAAGTTAGAAAAATTCCTTGGCAAGTAGAATGGGGAAATTGAGACAGAGAGCTGATCACAGCCAGATACAGAAAGTCACCTCCCTGGAGATAACATCCGGGCGTCAGTTGGATTCTAGCTCCAGGCCCAGAAAAGCAGCAAAACCAGGTGGGCAATGAAATGACCTCTGAAAATGCACACCTAGAAAAGCTGATGAATATTCTATTGAAATCTTCCCCTAAACTCCCAGCCTTTGAAAACTCTTGCAACAAAAAACCCTGTATGCACTCCCCCTCCCAGGAGCACACCTGTGTCTTTCTTTTCCCCCTTCTTCTTACTTCTCAGGCCTGCATCTCCTAAACTCTAAGGGGCCCCACCAGACTTATAACCAGGGGAGCAGTGGGCAGTGGCAGCTCACCCCAGGGCAATCCTTGAAGCCTGTCTCCAAGGCCCCCTTTTCTCTGACTTCTCAGTGAAAAGCAGCCCTGCCACGGCTCTCCTGCAGTTTCTTCTATCTCAGGCCCTTCCTTGTTTCACTGAACCCAGCTTGAATAAAATCACTCTCAAAATCACCTGGACTCTGAAAGGGTCAGGCCAGTTCCCCAGCCTGCCAAGACTGCTCATGACCCAGTCAGGCCAGTTTTCCAACCCGCTGGACTGCCCATGACTCAGTTATCCTGGCTTGCTTGATAGCCCCTGGCTCCATGGAAACTATTCTCCCACCTCCCACAGTAGACATCTGGCACCAGCCACAGTGGCCAGTGGGCAGACTGACCCTCCTGGACTTGGGCACAGTCTGCCCTTTGCCTACCCATTGTCCCAGCTTGCCTCCTGGAACTCTGAGGAACCCACCTAGAAGAACAAGAGACTAACCCCTCCCCTATCCCCTTACAAACCCTGCACATTTTCTTTTAAAAACCCCACTCTAGCCTTCCCCTGCCTCAGCCCACCTCTCAGCGCAACATCAAATAAAAGGCACTTGGATAGCGAATTTCTAACAGACTCCTATTGTGAAATCTTCGCTTCATGAAGTCAAGAGCCCACACGCTGCCAGCCAGCCCTACTTAGGTGGGTCCTCTCAGGGCCCAGTCCACTTTCTCGTAACAGGGACAGGCAATTTTTCCTTTTTTCTCTCTAGATTCTTTGCGTGGTCTAATAAATAAAATGACGTGAGACAAAATAACCAAAAAATTAATTACATAAAGCAAAACAACCAAAAAATTAATCTCCTATATATGGGACATTAATCAAAAAAATAAGACTCAAAGAAGTGACCATAGGGGAAGCTTTTACACCTTTTGGATGAAGAAGCAATAACTTTGGGAAGAACTGAGAAGGCCAAAAAGTTTAGGCTAGGTGCACTAAATGGTGAAGAAATACATATTTTTATACAGCCTTCTCAGTGCCAAGTCTCTGTCTCCGTGACAGGGATGCAGTCTCCTCTTTCAGTACATGAAGGGCACCTTTCACATGAGAGATTCATCTGCTTTCAGAGGAACAAAGCAGCTTCAAAGTACCCTATGAGAAGACCAAAATTCTGCCACCCTGAAGCTGCCCTTTCAGGATATTGATTTTAAACTTTATTTTTCAAGGTTTTATTTATTTATTTTTAGAGACACGGAAGGGAGGGAGAAAAAGGAAGAGAAACATCAATGTGTGATAGAAACATCAATCAGCTGCCTCCCCCACACCCCCAACTGAGGACCTGGTCCACAACCCAGGCATGTGCCCTAACCTGGAATCGAACCTGCAACCCTTTGGGCAGGGCCAAAATCCACTCAGCACAGCAGCCAGGGCTAAACTGTTTCTTACGAAACAAAAGACTCAGTGAAACTTTGGCTGTCCCTCTTTTGGTTGCCCAAAAGATTCAGACAAAGAAACCTATCTCAGGAAGGAGCTCTTAGAATGCTGCTTTAGCCTAATTCAAATTAAGTACAGTAAATAAGAGGGCTTTAGGCAGGAACTTGTCATTTAGGCACCCCTGTGTCCCACTGTTTCTCAGTCACCTAGCGAGGATCCCCATGCTCTTTGTGTTCTGCTCTGTCTTAACGATCTGTAAACGGCCCATTCTCCCTTCTGAAACGTAATACCACAGTTCCCCCTTTCCCCTTTGTCCAAAAAATATCTTATACACCCAATATTGCTTCACAGTTTAGTTAGAGGCACTGACCTCTTTTCCTCCAGATTGTCAAATAAAAATAACAGCCAACACAACAGGTGTCCAGTGTAAAAAATTAAAAATAATTTTAAAATAAAACATAGAATCTCTGCATTCTAAGTAGAGACCCTTCTATAACATCTTATCTAGAGCAGAATAAATGCAATAAAAATTCTTTTTATGGAAGTGAAAAAGAACCAGACTCTCTGCATTAGCTTATTTTTGATATTTAAATTCATTTACTTAATTAAACTCAATCTTATTCAGCTTAACTATATAAAATCTCAGAATTTTCCCTCAAAGACCTTCTACAACTTTCTTAGTCCCTCTAGGTTGTCTTTTCTTGCACATTATAACCAAACTGGTTTTGGGACCAACCTCATTCTTTTAGTCTTTTCAAAAAATAGATTTCCACACCTTATAATTTGTATTACTAAAAACATTTGTTTCTTTCCATCTTAAATAGAAATCTTAACTCTTAGGAACCTCAATTTCCAGTTACAACTAAAAAGTAAGAAATTAGTATACTTTAGATAAATACATTTATGACAAATTTAATAATTTCTAAAAATATAATTCCCCATAGCACAATTTTTTTAACGTGGCTCTGGTACTGGTTTGCTTCTATGCTGGGGGCTGGCCCTACCAGGCCCAGTGCAGGACCATCCACATGTCAGGTGACCTCCCGGTCTGTGACTCAACCAGGAAAGATTTCAAGGACAAATCTAAGTCAGAATAAAGCAAATTTTATTTAGGTAGAGAAAAAGAGGCCAGGGCACAGGTGCTGCTGTGAAAGAAGCAAAAAGTACACATCCAAGTGGGCGTGGGCCACAGTGCGTGGCACCGTGTCAGTTAGTTCTTGGAACTGCAGGTGTGTCCAGGGCAGGGGGTGGTCTCCAAGCTTCGTCTTTGTGGTGCCAAATTCTGAGTGCTCCTTCTGGCTGGGAGGGGGCCTCGTTCCTAACATGGTCCACTCCATAAGTGTCATGGTACTTGTCCCCTCTAGTCCTCTTTCTACTTGTGGTATCAGTTTTCATCATAAGAGCTTTGGGGTTCGTCTCTGGTCAATTTTTCCTCCATCTTGGAAAGATCTGGTTCTAGCCAGTCCTTGTTGTTTTTGACTTCCACACCCACAACCAGGATTTTCCTGCCATAAACTGTTCTCTCCTTGATCATGCCCAGAGGTGGGGATGCTGGTGACAAGATGTGGGCTCCTACATTCCACATGTCAGAATTTTTCCCTGACTTCTATCCTGCCTCATTCCATCCTCAGAGACTTTCGTCTCTGAAAATCTTTATAAGTGGTAAGGGAGAAGGGTCTTGTTTACAGCGAATGGCACCAGATATTACCTGCAGAGTTAGACCTCAGTCCTTGAGTTTGGCTAGGAAAGAATTTGGAGCCAAGAACTCAAATACCAGCAAGAGTTGATTTAGAAAGTCACAGACAGAAAAAGTGAGCCAGATGGGATGCATGGATTCAGGAAACAAGTTGCAGAGGCAAAAAGGGGTCCTTGGAGCTTAGGAGAAAGAAAAGCAAAGAAAATGTGCCTGAGGGAAAGAGAGAGGGAAACACATGGGCATGCTCCAGGGGGCGGGGAGTGGAGTGGGGAGAGAGAAAGGGACAGACAGACAGAAAGAGAAAATGCTGGGTCCTTCATTTTGAGAGTTTTTATCTGCTTTCCAAAAGCAGGAATATTAGAAAAGGTCCCAGGGGAGGATCTCAGTAAAACATTCATCAGTTTTTCCAGGTATGTCCTTTCAGGGTTCTGGTCTCTACTGCTTGTTGGTGCCGGGGCAGGTGGTCATTAGTCATGGCAGCTTGATCCTGAGGCAGCCGTGGCACCAGTTCATCTGTTTTTGCTGCTTTCATGGACCTGAAGCAAAAACACAACTGAGGCCTAGATGTTATCTCTAGTTTGACCAAAACTCTGTCTCTGTGTTCAGAAGACCCGATGCTTTGTTCCTGAGATAATTTGATGTGGGTCAGAACCTCTTCGTCCTGAGGGCTTAATGCTAAAGGGAGTGGTCATGCAAAGGCTTACATGGGAGCTGTATGATTTGTTCCTCCTTGAAGGGGGTCTACCACATGACTAGTGACATGCCAGGGGAGGAAAGGTCAGGGGAGGGTCTGAACTGCATGAGCAGGGATACACTAGGGAAGGAAAGGTCACCCAGGGGACGAGGTCCCTCTCTACAATACTTGCTTCCTTAGTTTTGCCCATCGTGATGCACCCAGGACTTGCCGCCCTGGTGACCTCTTGTACCTGGCCTATTGTTCCTATTCTGCTTATGCCTGGCTAACAGCCTACTAAATCATTCCCCTTTTAAGGATTATTGCCTCCACATTCTTTAAGGGAAAGAAGTGTGGGGTCCTCTCTGTATCTGCTTTCTGCTGAAGAGGGATGGAGTTTTTCTTCAGAGCCAAGTGATCCCTGCTTTCCCTCAGAGGGACAGTGAGGCCCAGGCATGGAAGGTGGTTGTGCTGCTGCCTAGAGTCAGTAGTGGGCGGTATTCCTGGGGCATGAGCGAGGCTTGTCACCTGATAGAGACAAACTGTCTTATAAATCTTAATATTGGGGCAAAAGCTAGACTGACAAGAATTATGACAAATATAAAAGGGAGTATCTAGGTAAGGATACCAAGGGCCCCAGGCTGGTTGACTAAGATTGCAAATGTTGTTTGCCTTGACTAATAAGTAGTATCTCTGGTGATATCAGCAGGTGCTCAGGTAAATCCTTTGTGGTTTACATAGCATATCAGTCACTAAGATTTTTTAAGCTGTTGTAGCAATTTCTCAAAGTTTCTATCAACCACTTTTGGCTGTAATTTGCTATTGTGAAGCTTAGAAAAAGTTTAATTCTCAATAATTCCAACTCAAAAAAATGGGAGAAAAATGAAACATTAGTTTGGAGAGCTGTAGCCAAATATTTTTTAAAAACTAAAAATATTCAAAATCCGGTTCAGTTTGTAGGCAAAAAATAAAACTTTGAAGACAAGTAACTGTGCCAGAGTCTAACATATCCACAAGTGGGTATTACAAATTCTATGGAAACAATTTTCTCCCTATAATCACCCTCATTTTTATTAAAGCACTAAATTTAAGACCAATTTATTTATACTGCATTAAGTCCAGTCTTAATTTGGTATGATTATTTGCATAAACACAACAAGAAGGTGGGGAGAAAATAGACAGGGGGAGAGCAAGAGTAGTGTGGGAAATGTAGAAGCTAAAGAACTTATGATACATGGTCATGAACTAAAGAGGGGGAGTGTGGGTGGGAGGGGGTGTGCAGGGTGGAGGGGAATGAAGGGGGGAAATGGGACAACTGTAATGGCATAATCAGTAAAATATATTTTTAAAAATCTGTTTCCGTACTAGAAATACACTGGAATTCACACACTAATGGGCTTCAAAAAGTCACCAACGACTTAATGAAAAATAACTGGTTATTAACCATATGTCACGTTGACAGACATGTCCCAGAATTATCACACTGTAATACTCATTTCTGAAAGAAACCACAGTTGACCCTTGAATAACACAGGTTTGACCACAGGGTCCACTGTTACGCAGCAGTTCAAACACTCGACGTTGAAGAGTAAACGGTCATTTCAACATGTGACTGGGAAACCACAATTATCTGCCATTTTAAAAACAACTCTTTACTCTTGAAAGTGTTCTGAAACATTATATATAAATGAATTAATTTCCATGAAGCCTTATCAGGTTATTTACATTTTTATTTCCTTCAGTGGAAGTCTTCATACACGAAGATGTGGGCCAGCTGAGATTTTTCCCACACACTTAACATTCATGAGGTTTTACCCAGTAAGTCCTCAGATGTCTCCGGAAAGGAATATCTGAAATCTTTCTCACACTATTTACATTCACTAGGTTTTATTCAGTGACTCCTCTTATGCCTTCGTAAGGACGAGCGATCAACAAAGGCTTTCCCACATTCTTCACACTTATGCGGTTTGTCTCCATTGTGCCTTCTCACATGTAATTGGAGGTTTTTGTTACAAGTGAAGGCTTTTCTGCATTCTTTACATTTATAGGGTTTCTCTCCAGTATGATTCCTTTCGTGTGTTTGTAAGTTACTGTGATCTTTATAGGTTTTTCCACACTGTTTACATTCATAGGGTTTCTCCCCAGTGTGAGTTCTCTCGTGTCTTTGATACAAACTAAGGCAAGTGAATGCTTTCCCACACTGCTGACACTGATGCGGAGTGTTTCCAGCGTGCATTTTCATGTGTCCTTTGAGGGAGCAGGGATAACTGTAGGCTTTACCACAATGTTTACATTCATAGGATTTCTTCCCAGTGTGAAACTTTTTGTGAATTTCTAAGGACCTATAATATCTGAAGGCTTTTCCACATTCCTTACATTCATGGGGCTTTTCTGCTGTGTGAGTCATTTCATGTGGTTCTAAGGATCTGAAATATTTAAAGGCCTTCCCACATATCCTACATTCATAGGGTTTCTCTTCATTGTGAGTTCTTTCATGTCGTTGAAGACAGCTGGGGTACATGAATGCTTTACTACATTTTTTACACTGATAGGTCTTCTCTGCAGTGTGATACCTTTCGTGGTTTCGGTATGACCTGAGGAGAGTGAATGCTTTCCCACACTGCTGACACTGATACGGAGTGTTTCCAGCGTGCATTTTCATGTGTCCTTTGAGGGAGCTGGGATAACTGTAGGCTTTACCACAATGTTTACATTCATAGGATTTCTCTCCGGTGTGAAACCTTTTGTGTATTTCTAAGGAACTGTAGTGTCTGAATGCTCTTCCACATTCCTTACATTCATAGGGCTTTTCTGCTGTGTGAGTCATTTTGTGTGGTTCTAAAGACTTGAAATATTTGAAGGCCTTTCCACACATCCCACATTCATATGGTTTCTCTGCACTGTGACTTTTTTCATGTATTCGAAGTTGACTGGGATGCATGAATGCTTTACTACATTTTTTACACGAATAGGGCTTCTCTCCAGTGTGGGCTCTCTCACAGGTCTGAAGAGAAGTTGAAGAACTAAAGGTTTTCGCACACACCTTACATCTGTAAGGAGCGTCTGCAGTGTGTGCGATCATGTGTCTCTGAAGGGTTTTGAGCCACATGAAGGTTTTCCCATATTCCACACATTTATAGGGTTTCTCTCCGTTGTGACTTCTTTTGTGATTTTCAAAGCACTGGAGGTAGCTGAAGGCTCTCCCACATAGGCCACATTTATATGGTTTCTTTCCATGTTTCTGATACTCAGAAAACTTGTGTCCAGTGTGACATCGGGTGTGCCTGTTATGGGATGAGCAGTCCAGGAAGACTTCATCAAACATGCTGCAGTCACATGGTTTTCTTCCAGGAGGAATTTTCTTCTTCAGATTGAGATTTGGAATAAGGCTGGTGTTATCTCCACATTGACTAACATTTTTCCCTTCACAGATTCTCTCCAATATATGTCTTCTGTAAAAAACAAGAAACACCTCACTAATGATTTTTATTAGTGATTTTATATTTATTAGTAAAATATTTGAATTATATTTTCATGATTTATACTAAAAGTGTAGGTTTTATGTTTTTCTTGAATTGTTCAAAATTTAATATACCGAAGGCTCTGCAAGACAAGTTTACCTTTGTTATTAATAAAATACTGACTTTCATATAGAGGGTTTAATAAATGCTATTTCCTAATCTGTTCTTTGAACACTGACAATTCATGTCATATATAAGAAAGCAATTTGGTGAAACTTTCTAAGATGTAATACATTTAAAGCAGCAGTTGTTTTGGTTGCTTCTTTTTAAAATTTCACAGATAACTGGTTTTTCACATGAGACACAGCTTTCTCTCGTGAGTATGACTCACCTTAGTTTTCTCTTCTGGTTTTTATACTGATCTTCAATGTCATGATCTTCCCATACTTTACCTAAAAAAGCAGACCCAGAAAAACGATTCCAAAGTATTAGAAATTATTTAAACGTTAGTACATTCTACTTCTATGATGAGCCACGACTATTTGTCGATGTCCTTCCTTCCCACATTATACATCTTAGAGTATGTTGATGAGTAAAAAACACTTGTGCTCTAATCGACCAAGTGAAAGGAACTGGTCATCCTTACCTACAGAAGCCAAGTTCCTGAAGGTTTCCTGCATCACATCTCTGTAGAGTTTCTTCTGGGAAGAATTCAGTAAAGCCCACTCTTCCAAGGTAAAGATCACAGCCACATCCTCAAGGATCACTGAGTCCTAAAACACTCCATAAATGCAAAGAGTAAAATTTGTGAAACTGAAAGCCTGAACATCTATAATCCATTTATAAGAGGGTTACCTATGATCTATCCCCTCCAAACATTTATTATATGTCTTGATCAAAGAAACTTTCTTTCCACACTTACTTCCTCATAAATTTAATACCATCAAGAACACAGAGAAATTGTTTATATATTTTTACTGTGATCACATTACATCATTATTTCTCTAACAGCAGGATATAGCACATGTTGAGAAATGACAAAATCTGCACAAATGAAACAAACAATATTATTTTAATAACACCCATGCCTTGTAAAAATTCATTCAGCTCCTTTCTTATTATTAACAATTTACAGCATTCCAAGGTCAGAATGTGAAATCCGTATTCAATCAATAAAATTTACTTAAGACATACAAGCTTTCCGACCACCATGTATGAGGAAAACCCCATGTGGCCTTTGGTAACCCAAGTTTTAATGAGATGCACAGGCCGTGTCTCCCTCAAGTCCTCGAGGACACTACAAGTTGTCAGATGCATCTGGCTGAATGGAAATATTCCATGGAGAAACATTGCTTTTACCTTGTGTAATATTTACCAGTTTCAGTCCTTCCCTTCTCTTTCTAGATGATTTGATGAGCTGAAATGTTAATCATGTGCCATTTAACACAAGGACACTCTCTGAAATATGTGCTATTGGGTGGATTTGTCATTGTAGGAATATCATACAGTGTACATGCACGAACTTCGATGGTAGGCAGAGCCTCCCATATTCCTAAGCTATGTGGTCTCATAGATTGTTCCTAGGTTACAGGCCTGTACAGCACATTACTGTACTGAACACTATAGGCAACTGTAATACAAGGGTAAGTAGCGTTTCTAGACAGTGCCTTCCCTTCTTCTGTCAGTTCTAAGTTCCCCTGTTAACTAAAGGAGCATGATATATGACTCCCAGTCAAGATGGTGGCGTAGGCAGACATGGCTCGCCTCTTCACACAGCCACATCAAGATTACAACTAAACTAGACAACCATAACTCAAGAGCCATCAGAAATCGAACTGAATGGATGACTGACAATTATGGAATTAAAGAAACCACATCCATCCAGACTGGTAGGAAGGGCACAGACATGGAACAGGCTGGTCCCATGCCCATATGTGTGGTGGATAAAAATTCAGGAGGGATATCTCAGGGGCGAGGAGTCCCAGCCCCATACCAGAATCCCAAGCTGGGTGGAGGTGGGTAAAGGAGGGGGGGAAATGATGACAACTGTAAAAGCATAATCAATAAAATATAATTAAGGGGGGAAAGGAGCATGATATCAACCCTTGGGCATAGAAATCCCTCAGATGATGACACCACACATTGCCAATAGGGTATGAAAAGGCTGATGACTTCCACAACTGGGGTCTCTGGGAAGAGTAAGGCAGGCCTCTCAAGCAGGCATGGAATAGGCTTGAGTGGGCAAGATATGGTACATAGACTTGCTTTATTGAGTAGAAAGTCAACTAAGGTGAGAGTTCACACGCAAGGATGGAGCTGGCATGTAGTCAGCCTCTTCCTACCCTATAGGATGGAGCACTAAGGCTCTCTTGTTGCCTCGGATGCATGTGAAGACAAGGGGAAAATAAATTATGAAGTATTAAGGGTGTCAGCAATCATCAATGATTGGAGTCAAAGACTTCAAGTTTCTGATCCAGAACATAAGTAACTCAGAAGACATCATTCCCCCAATCACAGAAAAAAAAGCACAAAACTGGAAATTAACTTGTTTTCTTAATCCATGAGATAATTTAGGGCACAGGGCAACCTGGTATTTCCAAAATTTGGAAAGAGAAAGTAAACACAGTATTTTGAAGTATGGCCCAAATATTTTGTTCTAAACACAAGCATTACACACACACAAAATCTATCTCAGTGAAGAATAATGCAGAAACAACAGAAAACAAATGAGAACACAATATCCATAAACTCTCGGTAAACCAGCTTTAAACAAAAATTTTGAAAACACATCATGAGAATACCTTTTTTTTAAAAAATGGGAGAAAGAAACAAATCAGTGCAGTACCAATTAATTTTCATAAAATTAGTAACAGACAACAAACTGTCAATGCCAAAAACTCACATTACACTAAACATAAGAAACAACAAAAGTGCACACCCACACTTCACACCGAATTGGAAAAAAATCAAAGGCAAATACAATGTGTTGAAGGAAGTCAGAGGAGAAAATATCTTACACATAGAAAATAAAATTTAGAACTAAATCTAGAATGTCACTTCATAAAATATGCTAGCAAGACAGCAGTAAAATGATATTTTTAAATTTTGAAAGAAAAAAATTTCCTAGAATTCTGTCAAGCAAAATTATCCTTCAAAAAAAAGGAAAGAATGTTCTGAGATAAGAACTGAAAAAATTTGTCATGAGTACACCTACTTTAAAGGAGAATTCAAGGCCTGGCTGGTGTGGTTCAGTGGACTGAGTGCCAGCCTGCAAACCAAAAGGTTGCTGGTTGGATTCCCAGTCAGGGCACACACCTGGGTTCCAGGCCAGGTCTCCAGTAGAGGTGCATGAGAGGCAACCACGCATTGATGTTTCTCTCTCTCTCTTTCTCCCTCCCTTCCCCTCTCTCTAAAAATAAATAAATAAAATATTTTTAAAATAAAAACAAAAATTCAAGAATTCATCAGAAAGAACATGAATAATTACATTCTTCAATTAAAAATGAATGAAGGTTAAATATCTTTTGTTTTCCTTACCATAATTAATGTAACAGATGACATATTGTTTAAAACAATATAGACTTAAATTTTAAATAGTGATAAAAGGTCAACCCCAAGAGGAGATTACAGTTCTTCATATGCACATGCGTAACAGAGAATCAAACTATGTAAGGTAAAAAGAATTTTAAAAGACATAGATAAAAGCACTAGTATAGCTATCAACTTCAACAATCCCTTACTATGAATTATAAATTTTAGCAGAAAGAACATCACCAAGGACAGAGATAAATTCAACTGTGCTGTGTAACAAATGGATTTAATTGTAATCTATGAAATACTTCATCTGATACGAGCAGAATATTCATTCTTCTCAAGTTCACATGGTACACTCACCAAGACAAAACACTTCTTGTGATATAAACCCACCTTAACAAATTTGAAAGAATGGAAATAATACAAAATATGCTCTTACGTCACAGAGGCATTCCTCTGGAAATCAATAACAGGATAGCTGGAAAATTCCCAAACGTGTGGTCATTCAAAAAGATTCTTCTGAATAACATACAGAAATTTTTTTAAAGTCTCAAGAGAAATAAAAAATTCTTTTGTGTTGGGAACTGCCCTGCCTGGTTTCAGAAGCTGTAATCCCCCGTGGCTAAGGCTGAGTAAAGGACCTTGAGACCATAAGCCACTTAGGAGACAAAGCTTACCTTCCTTGTAGAGGCACCACCTCTTCCCCTGATCTCTACACCCTGCTTGGCCCCGGGCAGATAACTGGTTAGCCAATGATGAGTAAGATTTCACAAAAGAGGGGTGATCTAAGACAGGCATGGTCATGAAGGGGCCCTCAGAGGACTTGGGAGGCTATAGAAAAAGGGGGTGATGGATCCTCGCCCCTGGGCTTTGACATAGCCTGAGTCCTCATTCTGTCTGCAAGAAGCCTCCTAATCTCTTGGCTGCCTTACTTCCCCTGCCTGACTTAAGCCTGAAACAATGCCTTAAGCCTGAAACAATGCTGGAAGTGGGTCCTGCCCTGTGCTAGAAAGGGCGGGTTCCCTAGGATGATCAGGCCTAAGAAAGAATGCATAAAATCCTATGAAACCTACTTTGCTAATATCCTCAATTTAAATTATAAGGGTCCAAGCAGGAAGTAAGTTTGTTCCCCAAAGTGTCATGGCCCTTTAACTATCTGACCCTGACTCAGAATAAGCCCTTGGAGTTCTTTGAATGTTATCTATTGTTTAATAATTTCTGCCTGACAATGATTGATAAGCTTTACATATACACACTATATTCCTGTATTACATATACACTCCTATATTTAAATTGAACCCAATAAAAGCTTGTCGGGGCTAGGGTCAAGGTGCTCTCCTCTTGAGAGGGTGGCTGAGGCACTCCACAGCTTTTTCTCCTCTTGAGAGAGAAGCCACACTGTCCCTTTTCCTCTACAGGACTCGGTAGTCCATGTGAATTTGTCTTGTCTCATCCATAACACCGCAGACCCCAAGAGCAGGGATCCGTGTCAATTTTGAACTCCACAAAATGAAGAGACAACATCAAAAGTTGTGGGGTACAGCAAAAGTAATACTCAAAAAGAAATTTATACCACTAAAGATATATACTAACAAAAGCAAAAATCTATAATATTTAATGTGAGCATCCAACTGACAAAGTTAATATTTATATTGGGTCATTTTAGCTAACATTACTAAATGGTAGGGACCACACAGTATAATTTTGTTAAAGCCAATTAGGCTTTAACATGGAAGGACCTAAACGACGTTAAGCTCAGTGAAATAAGTCAGACAGGCAAAGACAAATACCAAATGTGAAAATCAAAAAAATTAAAATAAACCAAATTAACAAACAAGTCATAGAAACACAGACTCATAGAAACACAGAGCTGCTGGCTGCCAGAGAGAATGGGGGCAAGGGGGATGTGTGGAAAAGGTACAGAGAAATAAGAGGTACAGATTTCCAGTTATGAAATAAGTCAGAGGGACGTAATGTATTGCACACGGACTACAGTCAGTAAAATCATAATAACACTGTATGGTGATAGTTACTAGACATATTGTGGTTGTCACAACATAAGGTGTATAAATGTCAAGTCACTATGCTGTACACTTAAAAATAATACAATATTGTATGTCCAATACACTTTAATAAAAAATAAAGGTTTTTAAATTTTTTATTTGAAAATAAAAAAATGTTAAAGGTTGTTTTAACAGAGTGAAAGAATGCCTGTTCTTTCGGGAGTGACCACCCGATAGACTCACCTCACAGGGTCTAATTATTCTAGTACCTGACCGAGCCAAACTCATGTCAAGACCTGTTTCAGCCACGATTTCACTCAAACACACATATAGGTTCCAGTCAAGCCCTCAACCCAAAACCACTATAAGGAAGGCCCCATTTCCATACTCATGCTCCCAAAAGACAGAAAATTATCAAAACTTAAAACTCAGAGCGCTATGTACATAGAACCCAGGCTTGGCAGTGTCAACAATGTAACACAGGCACCATGACTCACGGGAGAAGCGCCCCAGAAAGGAACAGTTCATAGTCCCTAATTGCTGAGGTTTCTCATCAGGCTGCCCAGATAAGAAGTGCTCGGGAAATGTGAGGGTTGAGGCTTAGGTGTCCAGGAAACAAACATCCAACTTGGACCCACAGTACTCATGACAAGAGCAAACACCAGTAAAAAAGTATATGCGTTATAGCACTGGCTTGTTTTTATATAAAGAAACACTAACAGAAAATTCTACAAATAATCAAAATTGGTTATTTCATCAGGGTGGCTACAGTAAAAGGCTGGGACTATACTAGGATATGTAGGCAGCAAGTCTTCTTAAGTTAGTTACCTAACTTAGATATTTCCATGTATTATTTATTTAAAACAAAGATATAGATAACATATTTTCTAATCACTAATCACCATATTTAATGTTTACATTTTAAA
>PVKM010032156.1:0-16527 GCA_004027735.1 Carollia perspicillata
ATTTTAAGTTTGGTGTCTTTTTTTTTGGGGGGGGGGGTTGATTTTTCAAATTATAATAGAAAGTTTGTTTAGAAAGTTACAGAGGTAGTAGAGATGAACAAACAAGTTGCAGAGGCAGAAGAAGGCCCTTGGAGCTTAGAAGAGAGAAAGGCAAAGGTAATGCACCTGTGAGAAGGAAGGGGCCAGAAAGGCAGGCATGTTCCCAAAAGGGAGAGTGCACCAAATTATGTTTTGTTTTTTGGTTTTTTTTTTTGTGTGTGTGTGGAAAGGTTTATTTAAGGCTATACAGACTTAAAGTACTGACCCAATGTCCCCATTAAACTAGCAAAATCCTTTAGGATAACTACTGATGCCCACAGTGCTTCCTTCTCCCCCTACCCTTATCTGGGCTACCGTAAGTCAGGAAAAGCAGCACACGTCCATGTTTCCAGGCCACTGGCACCGTCAGCTGTGTCGCTGTCCTGGCAAAGCCTCTTCTTTCCTCTACCAGAGCTGTGGGGGTCTGCAGTCCCACCAAGCCTCGTGGTTCCCCTCCTTGCAAAGCTGCAAGGGGATCTGCACTCCGGCTTGGGCCCTGTGGCTCTTCCCCACTGCCACCTCTACGTGGTTCTCTCCTACTCCACCAGCACTGCAAAGGGGTCTGCACTCTCGCTAAGACCACATGGTCCCTCAAATTATGGTTTTTAATACTGACACAAAGGTTTCTCCATCTTTACCTGATGTCCTACTTGTTAAAGGTAGAGCCTGCTATTCCACTGTGCAAACATGGCATTATTCCCTCTTATTTCCTTTATGGGTTCCTTCCTATTCCAAGATGCCCTTTCCAAGCCCTGAACCAGTAACTTTGTTCTTAATTTTAGTTTTAGCGATGTATAGTTCATTTTTTATAACCTACCCAAATATTTGTTTTAAAAGAGTTCATTGAGATCGTACTACAAC
Organism: Carollia perspicillata; assembly: GCA_004027735.1. NCBI lineage: Eukaryota > Metazoa > Chordata > Mammalia > Chiroptera > Phyllostomidae > Carollia > Carollia perspicillata. Next base: position 940 of record PVKM010032156.1, read on the forward strand.
TGGAAGATGGTTACAGCAACCATTCCCTAAGGTTTTAAAAAAGTGGGACGTGAGAATAGGAATTGTCTTGCAAAATTGTCACATTTCACATTTTTCTCATTTGGTTAGAATGTGAAGAGTTTGGGGAGAGGGAGCAGCAGAGCTCAATTTCTGCTGGAGATTAGTGAGGCAGGATGGTTGGTGATGTGTGTGAGGCAGAAGTTCCAAGGAGCTGATGTGTGTTGGAGGCATGAGAGTAGGGTATATCTAGGTCAGTATCAGTGTCCGTTTCTGGGAAGAAAGGAGTCATATATTCTCAGGTGTTGAAGATAAATGAAAACCCTATAATTCATTTTTAAATCTTGTTTAGTAGTTATTGTAGCATGTGGTGTTTTTCTGCCCTTCTTAGAATAATTACATTACTTAAACTCCATTATTTTCAGACATTATCCTTCAATGTTTGTCTCTGGAAAATAAATCCAAAAGGACTCCTGATGTTTTCTGGTTTCCAGATCAGTGTTTTATTTTAAATTAAAAAAAAAACTTTTAAAAAAGAAATGATCACATTCAAATGGTGTGGAATTTTAAAAATACCAAGAAAGTATAAAACAAGAAGTAAGATTTTGAACTTACAGTCAAGTTGGCAGCATGGCAGACATGGCTCACTTCTTCTCACAACCTCATCAAAATCACAACTAAACTACAGAACAGCCATCACTCAGAACTGTCAGAAAGTGAGGTAAAGGGAAGTCTGACAACTATAAAATTAAAGAAACCACACCCACCCAGACTGGTAGGAGGGATGCAGGTGCAGAATGCACAGGTCCAACATCCACACATGGTGGATAAAGTTTGGAAGGAATATTTTGGGAGCGAGGAGTCCCAGCCCCAGCCCAGGTGCCCCCAGCCCAGAGTTTCAGTGCCAGGAATATAAGTCCCCACAACTTCTGGCTGCAAAAACAAAAGGATTGAGTTGGTGGAAGAAACATCTGGAGCCCCAAGCAGTTCCTCTTAACCCACAAATGGTCTCACCTATTCATCTTTACCCCTTTGAGCTCTGGCACCACGGTGGCAGCTTGTAAGGCACCAGTGTTGTGCTGGAAGAGACTGAGTTATCTGGCATCAAGGGGAACAGAGGCTGTTGTCCCTTTTCTGGGCCCTCATCCCACAGAGCCATTAAACTAGTGCCATATCTGAGACTCCATCAACCTGGGTAACACTCTTTGGCTTGCTTTGGAGATCCCCAGACTCTGACCCACCCTAGTTATAGGCCCACCCAAGCTGCTTTTCCGTATGAATGGCTGGTCTTGGCTCTTGCCGCACAACTTCCTAAATCCTCTCAAACAAGCAACAACTGGCTTCAGTGAGCCCCAGGACTGGCGCTAGCAGCAGCCTGTGTAGATTCACAGCTTGGCTTCGCCTGGAAACCTCCAATCCTAGCACAAGTAGCAGCCATCTCACATTGCTTTATGGCTCAGGCAAGGTGGCCCTGGGCAAAGCTCAGATGGGATCTGACTTGGCCTGTACCACCTGGGAAATCCAAAGGCCAGCACACCTGGTGGATACCTACAGATTGAGTTGGAGCACCACCACCCTGGCCCTGCACAGCTGATCCTCCACAGAGGGTCAAGGTTGGTGGTAAGTGGTGACAGCCAGTCCTTGCAGCTGCCTGGTCTGGGTAAATCCCTCCCATTGATCTGCCAACAGCAACCAAAGCTCAAATGTAAGAGGAGGGTGTACTCAGCCAAGGCTCAACTGTAAGGAGGGTTATACTCAGCCCACATGAAGGGCACACCTGGAGTACAGAGTTTGGGTGATAGGGGAAGCTGTGCCACTGGACTCTATAGGACACCTACTACATCAGGCCATGCTACCAAGACAAGGAGTCATAGCAGCTCTACCTAATACATAAAAGAAAAACAGGGAGGCAGCCAAAATGAGGAGACAGAAACATGGCCCAAATGAAAGAACAGATCAGAACTCTAAAAACAGAGCTAAACAAAATGGAGATATGCAATTGATGAGATGAAGAGTTCAAACTACTCTTTATAAGGATGCTCAAGGATTTAGTGAGGACATCAGTAGCACAAAAAACATCCAGTCAGAAATGAAGGGTACACTAGTCAAAATAAAGAACCATTTACAGGGAAACAACAGTAGAGTAGATGAATCAATGATTTGGAACATAAAGAATTAAAAAAAAAACAAAACAAGAAAAAGAATCCAAAAAAATGAGGATAATGTAAGTAGCCTCTGGGTCAACTTTAAGCATTCCAACATTTGCATCATAGGGGTGCCAAAAGGAGAAGAGCAAGACCAAGAAATTGGAAATCTATCTGAAAAAATAATGAAAGAAAACTTCCTTAATTTGGTGGAGGAAATAGACATGCAAGTCCAGGAAGCACAGAGAGTCCCAAACAAGTTCGATGCAAGAGAGGCCCACTCCAAGACACATCATCATTAAAATGCCAAAGTTTAAAGATTAAGAGAATCTTAAAAGCAGCAAGAAAAAAGCAATTAGTTACCCACTGGTGAGTTCCCAAAGACTGTCAGCTGATTTCTCAAAAGAAACATTACAGTCTATAAGGGATTGGCAAGAAATATTCAAAGTCATGAAAAGCAGGAACCTACAGCCAACATTGCTGTACCTAGGAATGATGTCATTTAGAATCGAAGGTCAGATAAAGAGCTTCCCAGACAAGAAAACACTAAAGTTCATAATCCCCCAATCATTATTATATGAAATGTTAAAGGGATTTATTTAAGTAAAGAAGATCAAAACTATGAATAATAAAGTGGCAAAAATATGTATGTATCAAAAATTGAATCTAAAAATTCAACCGAGCAAACAACACAGAATCATGGATACGTAGTGTTTTGATGGTTACCAAATGGGAGGTGGGTGTGGGGAGAATGGGTGAAGAGGTGAAAGGATTAAAAAGTACAAATAAGTAGTTAAAAAGTAGCCATGGAGGTGTAAAGTACAGTATAGGAAATGGAGTAGTCAAAGAACTTACACACCTGACCCATGGACTTGAGCAGTGGTGTGGGGATTATCTGAGGGAGTGGGTGGGGGGGATTACCTGAGTGGAGGGAGGCAAAGTGGGAAAAATCAGGACAACCCTAATATCATATTCAGTAAAATGTAATTGAAAAATAAAAGTTTATTTCAAAATAAAAAAGTTTGCTTCTGTTTCTCAGGTCTAAGTCTTATTACCCTGAAGTAATTGATTAGCAGTTTATCTCCTGAATTTACAAAATAATCAATTTTAGAAAAACAGTGATTCTTTAAACAATAGAAGAGCATCTAAGTTAGTTATTTATATAACTTAGTTACACAATCTTTCTGTTTATAAAAAAATTAAAGATGAATTTTAATGCATTAGCTATCTTTGTATCATTTATCATTGGAACTTCAAAAATGTTATACTTGTACTGGATTTTGTTTAACTAATAAAGTCTTTGAAAAAACAAAGAAATTTCACGAATACATATATAAGGAGAGAAATCACTCATAAAGTTGAAATATAGATGTAGATTTTTCTCCATTGTAGAATGGTGATGTCCAGTTAGTTGGTGAGGTAAAATAAGGGAAGTTTTAAAATAAAACTCTTTTTATCTTTATATATGTTTTAGTTTTAAATATGATTTCATTTGCACACCTATCTTAAGCATCATGTAAATGATTGTCGAGCAAGAATCAAAAAGGTAATTTGGAAATTGAATATAGAATATTATTTTAAATAGCTACTTAAGTAGTGTTATTTTGTTTTCTCTGCTTGTGAGACATGTTTATGCTGTTAAAGAGATATCCTACCTTAGTATGTCTGTGTGTGTAAACTTTAGAATTTACTTCAAAAATTTGCATATTATATCATTGTTAAATCTTATTTTTTCTATGTAATTGATATCAAAGTAGAATTATTTTAGTCTTTTCAACTAATGGTGTTGGGACAATTGTAGATTCACTGCAAAAAAAGATGAATTTAGACCTTTTACAACTTGTCAGCCTAAAAGTTAAAATGCATCATAGATGGAAATGTAAGAGCTAAACTATATTACTTCTAGGAACAACAGAGGAGAAATTCTCAGTGGTCATTGGTTAGGCAGGGATTTCTTAAATATGTCGCTAAAAATATGATTCATAAAACATTGCTAATTTGGACTTCATCAAAATTAAAGACTGCATTAACAATGCCATTAAGAAAATAAAAAGGCATGGTACTGAGAGAAAATATTTACAGATAATATATTTGATAAAAGACTTGTGTTTCAAATACATAAAGACCTCTTGCAGCTCAACAATACAACTGAAGTCCAAGTTAAATATAGGTAAAGGATTTGAATAGATATTTCATCAAAGTGACTAATAAGCACTTGAAAAAATGCTCAGTGTCATTAGTTATTATAGAAATCAAAACCACAATGAGGTACCACTGCATATCCACTAGACCAGCTATAATAAAAAAGAGGCAATAACAGTTACTCATGAGGCTTTAGAGTCCTCATTTTCTTGGTGAGAATGTGAAATCATACAGCCACTTAAGAAAATTTGGTATTTCTTTAAAAAGTTGAACATAAATTTATCATAGTAAGTAGGAATTATATTTCTAAGTATTTATCCAAGAGAAGTAAAAGTACACGAATGTATAAAGACTTTTGGACAAATGTTTATGGAAGCTTTTTTTGTAAAATAGCCAAAAGTGAGAAAAATCCAGGTGTCCCATCAACATAAGATGGATAAGCAAATAGTATATTCCTATGATAAGATAATACTCAGCAGTAAAAACAAATGAAGTATTGATAAAGCAACATGGACAGATCTCAAAGTAAGTACACTAAGTGAAAGAAGCCAGACAAAATTGTATGTAATGTATGACTCCATTTCTGTGGAATTCTCGAAGATGAAAACCAACCCATAATGACAGAAAATAGGCCAGTCGTCATAGGAGTGTAGGGATGGTTTGTGACTGACTGAAAGAGGGCATGTAGGAATTTTTCTAGGGTGTTAGAAATGTTTTAAAACTGGATTGAGGTGATGGTTATGCTCTATAAATTTTCTAAAATCAGTGAAATGTACACTTAAAATGGGGGTAATTTTAGCTCAATATTCTTATTATGAGAATATTCTTAATACAAACATGGTATGTAGTTTACCAGTTTATAGTTTGTTGATTGACCTTTACATTGACAAGTGATAGTAATGAAAAAAGAGGAATATTTACATAAATTTAGCACCAGATTTCTGAAAAAATATAGCAAGAGAAGAAATAGAACATAATTTTTTTTTCATCTTAATTTTTTTAAGTTTACAGTTCAGTAATGTTAGATGTGTTCACTTTGTTGTGAAACAGCTCTCCAGAATTTGATCATCTTGCAGTGAGAAAAGAAACTTCATACCCATTAAACAACTTTCCTTTTCCTCTTCCCCCCAGCCCTGGTAACCACCGTTCTTTTTCTTCCTCTGTGCATCTGTGGAATCGGGCAGGGTTTTTGTGTGTGTATGCATGTGTAACTGGGTTATTTCACTGAGCATAGTGCCCTTCAGGTTTGTTTGTGTTGCAGCATGTGATGGTATTTCCTTCATTTTTAAATCAGAATAATTTTCTATTCTGTGTATATACCACGTTTTATTTATCCTTTCATCCACTGATGGACATTTGGATTGCTTTCACCTCTTGATTATGAGTGTGTATGTACAGATATCTCTTTGAGACATGGGAATTTTAAAGTATGAAAGCAATACCTCACAAAAGTTGTTTTTAAAATAGAATTCCATGATGCAATAATCTAGGTCAAAGGGGATTAATAGATGGCTTCAAAATGTAATTTAAAACATAAGAATATTCGAGGGAGGTATCAAAGTTTAATAGGGGAAAGGGAGGATTTTTCAAGAAATGGTTTGGTAAGACCTATTTCACTTAGTGTAATGTTCTCAGGGTCCATCCACGTTGTCACAAATGGAAGCATTTTGTCTTATGGTTGAGTAGTATTCCATTGAAAAATTAGTTTTAGATTAAGTAAATAAATAAGGAAACTCATTGAACCAAATATAATATGTATCCATTCTCCAAATAAGGAAGCACTTTCCAAACTAAGAATAATTTATAAAAAAAAGATGTACAAAACTTACAGCTTTTATAGCATAAAACTGAAAAACTAATATGTGCGTCTCTTAAAAGAATGCCATATCACGTAAAAATATAACCTGGGAGAAAATATATAGTAAGTGTATCTTTATTTTAGATATTAAATAGTAAATATAGAATGTGAATATCTTATGTAAGGTCTTAAATCAGTACCTTTAGATATAACAGGGTTAATGTCTCTAATTTTATGCAAATTCATATGGAGACACTAAAAGCTTTTAAAGAACAAACAAAAGTTATAAAAGAGGAAATAAACATCTGAAGACATACCTAACAAGAAAGTAGGTAGGTGCTTGTACTGTTCTTAGTATGTGGTTTTCACTGTATTTTAAAAACCTGTCATTTTGACAGATACAGCTTTTACTTTTGTAATGAATTTCATAGTCTTCATGTCAGAGTAAACATTTTTGCATATCAGTTAGCTAACTGGAAGATGCCCTTTAAATGTTTATTCCTTTTGTTTCAGGAAGTATCGATGAAGATGTTGTGGTGATAGAAGCTTCTTCCACTCCCCAGGTCACTGCCAATGAAGAAATTAATGTTACCTCAACTGATAGTGAAGTGGAGATTGTAACAGTTGGAGAAAGCTATCGGTAAGATTTTAACTGCTAGTTTGTATATTTGAAATTTTAAATAGAAATATTTAAACATATTTGTGCTGCAGATATTTGCATCTTTCTATTACTTTTTTTTTGGAAACCTAGTTTGAGTATGTATTTACCGGGTTAGTGGTTTTTAAACCAGGCAACGTTAGACTCACCTGGGAGGTCATAAAGAAATTTTGTTGCCTCAACTGTGTCCCAGACCAACAGAACCAGAATCTTAGGGGTCAGTATTTTTAAGCACCCAGGAGTTCAGTGAAAGCTAAGAGTCAGTGTTCTAGAAAAACAGTATTTTACTTAATGTTTTACAAAATAGAGTTTGTGTTAATGATTCAGAGGGTTCATGAAGTCCTTTGCAGTTTAGATGTGAATAATATATAAATATTAGGGATGATATTAAATTAAAACTGAAGAGAATATTAAAAGATGGTGATTAAGTATTTCTTTTTGTTACTAATCTATTTGATTCAAGATCTCATTGATACTATAGAAGTTTGTGCTATTCGATCAGGGCAACATAGTATAAAACATTCAAAAAAATTTTGGGCCTCCACTTAGAAATTTCATCTAAGCTCTGTACTAATAAATGATTGAAAAATTCTCACATGTTTTGGTAAATAACTGGAAATGACATTGCCATTTTGAAAATCACTCCCCCTATCCCCACAAAAGAGGAAAACCCTAACACTCTATTACTATATATATACTGTATTTAACTTGTGTTTTAGATGATCACAGATATTGGCAAGAGAAGCAGTGAAATGTTTCTCTGTTCCATTTGATGCACCAAAGAAATCTATGGATGACTCTTAATTTTTGTGTTGGATTAATTTAGAAATATATTTGCTCATTGTTTTAATTTTTGATGTTATTGATTTTAAAAAATTCTTGTTTTGGAAGCATGTTCAAAACATATTTAGAATGTGCTTTGCCACTGGCCATTTTCCCATTGGAGTGCTACTTCTAATTTGTTTAAATTGATTTGAGAGAGAGAGAAAGAAAGAAACATCAATTTGTTCCACTTATTTATGCACTCATTGGTTGCTTCTTATATGTGCCTGTACCAGAAATCAAACCTGCAACCTTGGCATATGGGGACAGCCAACTGAGCTACCCAGCTAGGCCCAATGGAGTGTTACTTCTAATGGCATAGAAGAGAACATTATATAGTATACCCTTGTTTGTTTTAAGTTCTAAATGATTTTCCCAGACTCTGAGGAAAATTGATACTCCATGGTATGTGCCATAGTTACCCTCTTGATTTTGCATAGTACTTAGTATGACTGACTCAGTTTTATGAACTACAAGGATTGCTAAAATTTGTGACCTGCCTTTCCTTGTAGAACTGGAGATCTTTCTTGTTGTGGAAATACTTAACGTTCAAGCAGATGTATTTACCATAATAATGGACAGTGATTTTTGAAAAGACACACAGTGCTCATGACCCATATTTATTTTACTTATTGTTATGTAGAGTCCTGATGTTGTCACTGTTTAGCTGGCTCTTGGCCCTTTCTCTTAAGAGAGAATGCACCTGTGTTTCAAATTCTTTTGTATCAGAATTCAACAGTTGCCACATATATCACCAGTTCTTCATATGTCAAGTTTTGTGCTGGTGTTCCACTCAGCAAACTTGGGACATTCTGCAGCTATTAACAGCTTCCCAGAAGTAGCCTACACAGTCCCATCAGAATCTTGGTTTCTCAATGTGATCTCTCTCCTTACAAATCCTTTCATCCTCATATAGTTGCTTACTATCATGCTTTAGTCTATACCATTCTTCTGGGAATGTGCTGTCCTTTTGTTACTGTGTCTCAGGAATTAATCTTTATACTCCTTCTACTTCAGTGTTTCAGAATTTAAACTTTTTCTGAACTCTTGGGTTTGACAGTTGCTGAGGCCATTTTCAGCCCGGTTCAAGCTTTGGGGTTCATTTCTGAACAGTTAAATTTGTACCTCTGATGATTGCATATTAATGAATGTGGTTCACCCTTTCCATACATGCTAACAATTAACTTATAAACAGTTTTACATTCAGGTTAGGCAAGAAAAATCCCTACTTCATAATCCCCACCTTTGTAAAACATTTGTTTTTCTCCTGGAGCCCTAGGATTGCATAGTGTATAAATTATTCCTCTGTACCCTCAATCATTCAAATCATTACAGTGAATCCTTAAAAAAATTTTAAATACCTGTAAGAAATTTAGCACGTTACAGTGACACACGTGTAATTGAAAGATGATGAAGCATTCGGTGTTGAGGGATTGTGGTTACTTGCTGTAAAAGCATAAAGCAGCTCAAACAGGTGACGCTTCTTAAGACTGCAAACTGCAGGTGTTCCTTGACTTAACAATGAAGTTGAAAATAGCATAAATACCATAAATTGGAAATGCATTTAAATAATATCATATGCCAATTTTACCTCAAAAAAATCAGGAAAAGAAAATGTTTTTAATACATTTACCCTCCTAAACATCATAGCTTAGCCTGGCCTACCTTAAATGTGCTCAGGACACTTATATTAGCCTACAGTTGGGCAGATTCATCAATGGACACACTGTAGAGTCTCCATTATTTACCCTCAGGGTCAGGTCCCTGATTGGGAGCTGCAGCCTGTGGCCACTGCCCAGCTTCATAAGAGGGTATCATACCACATGTTGCTAACTCTGGAGAAGATCAAGATTCAAAGTTCAAAGTACAGTTTTTATTGAATACATATTGCTTTCAAACCATAGTCAAGTTGAAAATTCCTAACTCTAATCATTAAATCAGGGGCCATCTGTACTAAACTAGCTACAACCATCCTTACCTCTGCTGATCCTAGAAAATCCCTCTGGTGCCTTGAAACTCTTCTAGATCAGCACCAGAAAGTTAGCTCAGTTTAGGACACCGAAAGCCATGTTTTACAAATTCAGTCTGCACTAAACATACACGATCTTGTGGACATGATTAAATGTTAGAGTGTTGATATTGTTGTTACTTTGCCTATGGTGAATAATTTTAGATATTTACATAAATGTAAATAAATGATAACCCATGTGAGTATTCAAACCCTTGAAAAGAGCAGCATTCTTGAAATTGAATCCTGTATTTTACACCAATTATTGGTGCAAACTGACAACATACTATTTTTCATATTCTTAGGTCATTTGGTGAACATTTCATTCAGAAAATGTTTGTTGAGTGCCAGACATTGTGTTAGTCATAACTTTTAATTCTGTGACCATTTATTTCTTTGGAGAAGTCTTGCATGAAGTACATCACAAACTGCTTTGTAAGGAAGGCTTATTTTTTAGGTAACTAAAACTTTTGTGTGTTTTTTATATTTACTAATTTAATACTGATATCATTTAAGGTCTCGTTCAACCCTTGGACACTCCAGATCTCACTGGAGCCAAGGTTCAAGTTCTCATACAAGTCGGCCACAGGAGCCACGGAACCGCAGTAGGATTTCTACTGTGATACAGCCCTTGAGGCAGAATGCAGCAGAAGTGGTGGACCTTACCGTTGATGAAGATGGTAAGGTGGAGTGGTAACAATGTAGAATTATGGAGAGAATTTGATAAAATGAAATATCTTACTATGCTAGAAACTCCTACTACTGCTTAATGGTAATATACAGGGTCTGGCACAAAAAACACCCCCTTTTATACAAAATCATAAGCATGTAAGTCCGTAACATAACAATATCACACTCAAGCACACCATAGGACATTTTAGGTGAAATGTTAAAATTAAAACTATAAATTACACCCATATTATTACCCTACAAAACATACTCAAGCAGGCCTTCCTTCCGCTGGACCCTGTATTATTAAAGTATGGGGAAGTTGTTAGATTATCTAATCTTATTTTTCAAATCATGTAATAACCTTATTATATAGTAAATTGTGTCTGAAATTTTTTCTAGGTATTGTTTCATTGCTTGGTAGTTATTTTTTTAGTGAAAAAAATATTTTACGTGTAAAGTCTACAAGTTTTATCTATCCTCAGACTTACCTATTATTTATTTATAATATTATTGTCATACTTCACCTTTGGCTATGAAAAATAGAAATGGCACATTTTAAATACAGACAACAGAGCTCTCACCAGTGTGGCTCAGTTGGGCATCATAACCACAAAGCAAAAGATCACTGGTTTGATTCCCAAACAGGGCACTGGATTGGGAGTTTGGTCCCTGGTCGGGGTATGTATTAGAGGTGACTGAACAATTTCTCACATTGATGTTTCCCTTTCTTTCTCCGTCCCTTCCCCTCTCTCTAAAAACAAGTAAATGAAATCTTTCAAAAATTAAATATAGACAACAGAAAAAGCACTATAACTGAATTTAAATGGTTAATACTGATAATTTGCAATGTCAAATTTACTTTTTAAAGTATGTTATTCTTTAATATAATATGTGTACCCTTTTGCTGCTTAGATTTGTTTTGTTTTGGCTTACAACTGCTCCAAGTAACTGAGGAAACAAAACTGGAGTTGGGAAACAGGAGTTAGGGGAAGTGGTAGCATGTATGAATTTGTCCACGTGTTGAGCATTATCTTCAGGTGTTATCAGTTGCATCTTAGAAGGAAATTGTCAGTCATAATTTCCTTAAAGGATGGTTGTCAGCCATATATGAACTCGTTAGCTTTGGAAGTTACAGGTTGGAGACAAGATAATTAGGTAGGTAAAAAGAATTAGAGGCCTTGGGCAATGAGCTCTCATGTGGGCTGTTTGCAGTTCGGATGATCATGACCTTCAGAGTACCAGTACTTTGGAATTAAGATGTTTATGAGAAATAAATTTATTCCAGCTGCTGGCATTTCATTTAATAATGTTTTGGTTTTCATTTTGAAGCATTAGAAATTATCTGTAAGTCAGTAGTTAATATAATGGGGATTAATAAAAGATTACTTGGAGTAAATTAAATACAGAATAACTTTTGTAAACTTTCTGTATATTTTTCGTGTGACACCTGTCATCCAGTAAGTAGGAGGAGGTGACAGAGTAGTCTTTTAACTCACTAGAATAGTGCAACAGAATACTTTAACTAGGTTACTCGTATTTTAGTGATCAGTGTATGCCCTCTTCCCCCAACTAGTTTCTTTCAGTGGAAAGCTTCTATCTTATTAAAAAATAAACCCAAAACTTAAGTATAGCTGTTAGGCCAGTGGTTCTTAACTGGCTGTCATTTTGCCCCTGGAGACATTTGTCAGCATCTACAGGCATTTTTGGTTCTCACAGTTGGGGGAGAATGCTACTAGCATTTAATGGGTAGAGGCCACGAGTGCTGCTCAACATTTTACAATGTAGGGGACAGCCTGCACTCTGTCCCCACTCCCAGCCTCAACAAAGAATTATCCAGCCAAAAATGTCAGTACTGCCAAGGTTGAGAAACGGAGATAAACCATTTGCAAATAAACAGAGGTCCCTCCCTTCCTTTTTTGGGTATAAGCAAATACATTTGTTTAAGCATCCAAAGTACAATGTTGCATATAGACCTATGGGTACTATTTGTATTTCAGGAGTCAGCCTTCCATACTGCATTGCATAAAATATCATCCTCTCTCATTCTGTATCACATTAAGAGAGTCTTTTTTCAGATCTGATTGTTATGACTATGCTTTGGACAGATTTATTCCCATTGTTTATTTTTAAACAACTTTTGCAACCAGAGTCTAGAATATTCACAGGTTAAAAGTCTGCCTGAATTTTCTTTTTATATTCCACTAGAAAAATTTTAAATTTTTATTAGAAAGTACTTCTTAGCCCTGGCTGGTGTGGCTCACTGGACCGAGCCCCCAGCTGTGAACTGAAAGGTCACTGGTTTGATTCCCTGTCAGGTCACATGCCTCAGTTGTGGGCCAGGTTCCAGGTTGGGGGTGTGTGAGAGGCAACCAAAGGCACATCAGTGTTTGTCTCCCTCTCTTTCTTCCCCTCTCTCTAGAAATAAATAAATAAAATCCCTTTAAAAAGTACTGCTGAATATTAATATTTGCAAATAATTTTTTGGAAAACATACAAAAATGCATGTGAGAAGGAGATTAAGATATATTAAATACCATAGATAATGTTTACAAAGTGTTTATGTAAAGCATTGTATAAAGTGCTTCATATACGTGATCACGATTCATCCTAATAACAGTTCTGTGAAGAAAATTCTGTACTTTCCTATTCTATAGGTGAGGAAATGGAGAGTAATTAAGTAACTTATCCAGGGTCATATTGTCAGTGGTGAAATCCCACTCGCTCCCCAAGCATCTGACTCTGGAGTCCATTCTGTACCAGAGAAAGTGCTATTTGTAACACTGTTCTGACAGCCTGTAACAATGTGTATGAACATAACAGAGAGACTTACTTTTCTTTTCTTATGGTAGATCAGAAAACTTATATAGTTATTACTTAAGAAACTATGTAAATTGCCTGAATTATTCTAATATACATATTAGGTGTTAGATTTTTTAAATGCAGTAGTTATATATTAGTAGCATATCATTTTAGTGTTGCAGTTTAGCCTTATGGAAGCTTTTTTTTACTATATATTGTACTTACTAAATAGTTCATATTTTTAAAGTTTGCTTTAACATATATCTTAAAAATATTAGCTTGGGTTAACATATAACCCATTACCTAATTTATTTTGAAATGCTGAATAAACATTTTGTATTTTGTAGAACCTACTGTAGTCCCAACCACTTCTGCAAGAATGGAGTCACAAACCACAAGCGCTTCCACTAACAATTCCAATCCATCTACCTCTGAGCAGGCCTCTGATACTACTTCAGCTGTCACTAATAGCCAACCCTCCACGGTATCAGAGACTTCAGCTACTTTTACAAGCAATAGTATGACTGGTACTTCTATAGGAGGTATGTAAAAAATGGGAGGGGAGGAGGGATTCTTTTTCTTCACACTTGTTAGAAAAAGGATTGTTGTTTTAAAGATTTTAGTTGTATTAGTAAAGTCATAGTCTTAGAATAATCATGTGTGAGCCAAGTAGTCTCAAGTAGAATTAGAATATGATTTCATATTTGAGTTTGAGTGCTGTGTGTCACCAGAGTATCATAGCTCAACTGAAAGAAAGTGGGGAGAATTAAATGGCTGATACAAAAATATACTAGCAACAAAAGAAAAAAAATAGGCGAATTGAATTTTAACAAAATTTGAAACTTATGTATATCAAAGGACATCAAGAAAGTAAAAAGAAAAGTTACAGAATGGGAGGAAAATATTTGAAAGTCATACATTTGATAGGAGTCTAGTATCCAGGATATATAAAGAACATGTACAACTCACCAATAAAAAGAAAAACAAGTCTGTTTAAAGATATGTCCTGGCTGGTGTAGCTCAGTGGATCAAGCAGCGGCCTGTGAATGGTAAGGTCACTGGTTTGATTGCCAGTCAGGATACATGCCTGGTTGCAGGCCAGGTTCCTGGTTGCGGGTGTGCGAGAGGCAGCCAGTCAATATTTCTCTCCCTCTTTTTCTCCCTTCCTTCCCCTCTATCAAAAACAAATGAACAAATAAAGTATTTTAAAAAATTTTAAATGGGTGAAGGATGTGCCTAGATACTTTTCCAAAGAAGATAGATATATAAATAACTAAGAAAATACATGAAAACATCATTATTAGTTAGTAGGGAAATGTCAACCAAAACCACAGTGAAATACAACTTTATAACCAATAGGATGGCTATACTTTTTTTAAAAAAATCAGATAATAACCCGTATTGACTAGAATGTGGAGAAATTGGAACCCTTATGAATAATCTGGTGGGAATGTAAACTGGTGCAGCCACTGTGGAAACACTGGCAGTTTCTCAAAGAGATAAACATAGTTTTTGGTCAAGATGGCCAAGTACTTAAACGTGGTGGTTACAGTCCTTCCACAACCACATCATAATTATGCCTAAACTACAGAATAACCATCATTTGGTACTGCCTGAAATCTGGCTGGACAGAAGTCCTTTAACAAAGGACATGAAGAAGAAGCCATATCAATACTGGTAGGAGGGGTAGAAACGTGGAATAGGCTGCTCCCATACCCGCAAGTGGTGGTCAAAAATGGGAAGGGTATCTCAGCTGTGGAGGTCTCTCTTAGGAGCAAAGGGTGCCCGCCCCACGCCAGGCTGCCCAGCCCAGGCTTCCAGTGCTGGGAAGAGAAGTCCCCAAACTTCAGGCTTTGAAAATTGGCTGAGTGAGATGGAGGGCTGCTGGAGTTCCAGGTGTTCCTCTTAAAGGGCATGCACACAGATTTACTCTGACTCACTCTGAGCTCCAGTACTAGTGCAGCAGCTCAAAAGATGCCAGGGACATACAGGAAAGAACAGAATTTTCTGGTTTTGGAGTAAGGGTTGGAGGGGCAGCTTTACCCAGACATAGTGCAGCAGATGCCTTTGTTCCTTCTGTGGAGCCCTCCACCCACAGAACCGTCAGGTGGGGGCTGTGTCTGAGTCTCTATCAACCTTACTCACACTGTTCATCCTGTGCTTGTGATTCCCTGAGACCCTGCCCAACCCAAGACAACACCTCACCCAACTTTCAGGCTCACTTAAGCCCTTTGCAGTGAGTTTTCTATGCAAATGGCCAACAATGCCTTATGCTATAGACTTTCCTAAAATCTCTCAAATGAGCAGCATCTGGTCTCTTCATACCTCATACCTCTTGCTAAGTGGTCCTAGGCCTGGCACTAGAGGTAATTGGCCTTGTTTCCAGCTTGACCTCTCTCAGGCACCTCCAGGCCCAGCACAAGCAGCAGCCATCTGCAGATTGCTTTGTAGGTCAGGCCCAGTGGCTCCAGGCAGGGTAGAAGCAGCCACTGACCTTGGCCTGTACCTTCTAGGAGGCCTCAGAAGTAGCTCGTACAGTGGACAAGTT
>PVKM010032157.1:0-16521 GCA_004027735.1 Carollia perspicillata
CTCCACCCTGCACACCTCTCCCACCCACATTCCCCCCATTTAGTTCATGTTCATGTGTCATAAGCTCTTTAGCTTCTACATTTCCCACACTACTCTTGCCCTCCCCGTCTATTTTCTCCCCACTGTCTATGCTACTTATTCTCTATACCTTCTCCCCACCCTCTCCTCCCACTCCCCTGTTGCTAACCTTCCACGTGATCTCCATTTCTGTGGATCCGCTCCTGATTTAGGTGTCAGCTTAGTCTGCTTTGGTTTTTGGTGTGGTTGTTAATAACTGTGCAGTTAATAACTGTTTGCTGTCCTTTCACTGTTCATAGTTTTTATCTTCTTTTTCTTAGATAAGTCCATTTAACATTTCATATACTAAGGGCTTGGTGATGATGAACTTCTTGAACTTGACCTTATCTGAGAAGCACTGTATCTGCCCTTCCACTCTAAATGAAAACTTTGCTGGATAGAGCAATCTTGGATGTAGGTCCTCCTTGCCTTTCATGACTTGGAATACTTCTTTCCAGCCCCTTCTTGCCTGTAAGGTCTCTTTTGAGAAATCAGCTGACAGTCTGATGGGAACTCCTTTGTAGGTAACTGTCCCCTTATCTCTTGTTGCTTCTAGAATTCTCTCCTTCATTTTTATCTTGGCTAATGTAATTATGATGTGCCTTGGTGTGTTCCTCCTTGGGTCCCCCTCTTTGGGACTCTCTGAGCTTCCTGGACTTCCTGGAAGTCTATTTCCTTAGCCAGATTGGGGAAGTTCTCCTTTATTATTCGTTCATATAACTTTTCCACTTGTTCCTCTTCCCCTTCCCCTTCTGGTACTCCCATAATTCGGATGTTGGAATGTTTAAAGGTGTCCTGCAGGTTCCTAAGCCTCTCCTCAATTTTTGAATTCTTGTTTCTTCATTGTTTTCTGTTTGGTTGTTTCTTTCTTCCTTCCAGTTTACCCCATTGACTTGAGTCCCAGTTTTCTTCCCATCACTATTGGTTCCTTGTGCATTTTCCTTCATTTCACTTAGCTTTGCCTTAATTTCTTCATCTAATTTGTGACCAGAATCAACCAATTCTGTGAGCACCCTGATCACCAGTGTTTTGAACTGTGCATCTGATAGGTTGGCTATCTCTTGATCACTTAAAAGTATTGGCTCTGGGGCTCTGAGCTGTTATCTTTGAGTCATGTTTGGTCAGGTGGCACCTGTTACTTACGTGTGGCGGAGGGTTAGGTGTTTACCAGGGTGGGGCAACCAGTCTCAGGGGTGTGACACTGTCTGTGGGGGAGGGGTCAGAGAGGGAAGAATGGTGCCTGTTCCACGCTCTCTCTCCGATTTGTGTCCCCTCCGCTGCCTCCCACAAGTGCCTAGTTTATCTGAGCGTGAATGTGTGTCCGTGGTCAGCCAACCGCCCTGTGTGCTCTGTTCCTCTCCTCCCCACATCTGGGGTCTATGAGCTCCATGCCACCTATGCTCCCTGGCACTCCCAGGTCTGCCAAACACTGCCTTTTCCAGACATGTTCCCTTTCCGATGACTGCCGATTCCACCCCTCTTACCAGTCTGGTTCAATGGTTGTTGGACTTCCGTAGTTCAATTTTCTGTGTTCTGGTTGTGTTATTGTTTATAAATATTTGTTGACCTTAATCTTGGTTGTGTGAGGAGGTCCAGCGTTTCTACCTATGCCTTCATCTTGCCCAGAAATCCCACGTACTTGTCTTTAACTTCATTCAAAACCATTTTGTTATACTGTGTCATGACAAATGTCCTATCAGCATGAGTTAAGAAAAACTCATCAAAATTGTTGAGTGTCTGTGTGGCCATTTTCATATTGAAGGTGGATGAACATAAGTAATATTTTCAGTACATTAGGCTTTGGTATTTCGAGAAGGGTGAAAATGCCAGTAAACAGAAGAAAAGATTTGGGGCATGTATGAGAAGGTGTTGTGAGAGATCAAACGTGTCGGGAATGGTTTGCAGTGCTTCTTGCGGGAGGTTTCTCACTCGAAGATGCCCCGGGGGTGAATAGACCAGTTGCAGTGGAGGGTCATCAAGTCCAGATGTTCGCTGAGGACAGACCACGTGAGGCCATGCGGGAGACAGGCCACATACTCAAAGTACCCAAATCAATTGTTAAAAATCATTTGCACCAGGATGGTGCAAATATGGTCATTGTTTTGGTGTTTGGGTTCCACACGAGTGAAGTGGGGGGAAAAAACAACTACCATTCTTGACAGCATTTCCATGTGGGATTTTCTTCAGAAACTTAAGGAAATTCTGTTTCTTTTTCCAAGACAAATTTTGAGGTTGGATGAACCATTGATACTCTACAGTAACATGGAACTGGAGAGATCATGGGGTAAAAGAATGGAACCACTACCTGCCACTCAAAAGGGCGGTTTTCATCCAAAGTGTTGTGTAAATGGTAGGTTAGGGTTAAGATTAGGGTCAGGGTCAGGGTCAAGGCCAGGTTTAGGGTTAGGGACTCTGTCTGTAGGCCCACACTCACCCTGCCCTTAGTGTCAAACCAACTGTCAGGTTGAAGTGAAATGTCCAAGGTAAGGCCAGCCCATAGAAAATTAGGTGAGCAGTGGGTGGATGTGGGTGCGGGGAGATGTTTGAAGTGAGTGGGGGCAGGGAGCAGCTGTAGCTGGTCTGTGAGGAGCTGAAAAGGGTTCTCAGACTCTTCGTGGGGTGTGAGTGTGAGGTCTATGTAAGTGAGCCATTCCTGTGGGACCACTTCCTGTGAGCACATCATCTAGACTGTGTACCAGCTTTGGGAGCGCACGACTTCTAGTCCCAGTTCAGTGAGCATTGCCAGGGCCAGCCTCACAGGCTCTCAGGAGGCAAAGCTGAATCTGAAGTTTAGGTACTTCAGGGGTAAATGTTGTAAGCTATAAAACCAAGAAATGTTACAATTGACAAAGCAAAGACCCTGGGAGCCTTCTTCCATGTCCAAATGCACATAGCTTGTAAATGGCAGACCCAGGCTCACATCACTTTTAGAGACCGAAAGGTTAGTAGCTTCCTCTATCGGAACTGCTGCAATGTACACAAAGAAGTGCAAATAAGAAAAGGAGCCATTTTGGTCTAAACAGTTAGAAATTTTTCCCTGTTGACTGTCAAGAGACCCAACTGAATGAGTAAAGAAAAAGATTCTGGTGTCCCCACAACAGTCTAGATTATTATAATTCAATCATTACAGATATTCTACATAGAATTATTTATAATTCTATAAAAGTATTCCATGTTTTTCTCTGGTACTTTTTTCGTAAAATGAAAATGGCTTTGTTTGTTGCAGCTTACTGAAACTATACAGAAAATGAAGTTAATTGAAAATCCTACCCCAAGGAACATTAACTGCTACCCCTGTAAGTGTATCCCTCCCAGACACCTGCACGTGCACATTTCCTTCCTGCTACTTTCTCTGGATCGGACTCACTGCGTGGGGGTCTTTGTCTGGGTTCAGAGCCGTTGGAGCGCCAGTTTCTGTCCTTTCCTACTGTGCGCACTGAAGACGGCATGTTTCCCTGTAGCTCTTGGTATGTAGTGCCTTTCAGTTCCAATGATTTTCCCACTGCAGTAGTGACTTATTTGGGGGTTAATTAGAAGTGTGTTTCATAACTGCTAAATACAAGAACTTTCCAGTTATCTTTTGTTACTGAATTCTAGATTAACTGCAAAGAGAGCAAGAAACGTTGCTCTATATAATTTTAATCCTTTGAAGTTTGTTGAAATTTGGTTCATAGTACCAATGTGCTTCTCTGCTGCTGTCTGGTGTTCAATTTGGGAATAATGCAGTGCAGGTGGTGTTCAATTTGGGAATAATGCAGTGCAGGTCCGCAGGAAAAGTGGGCATAATGGATCATCTAGGAATGTGGAATGCAATGTTATTTAAACGTGCATTTCATCACTTTTAAAAATAAGGACTTTTTAGTAACCTTTTGTTACTGATTTCTAGACTAAGTGCAATTAGTGCCAACAATATGCTTTACATAATTTCAATTTTTTGAAGTTTGTTGAAACTTGCTGTACAGTACAATGTGATCACTGAAAAAATGTTCCCAGTGCGCCTCTCTTCTGCCATCTGGTGTTCACGTTGGGAAAACACCTTGGTGCAGATCAGAAGGAACTGTTGGGTAGAGTGGATCATCCCTAAATGTTGAATCCAATTTTGCTGCTCATGTTAAGTTTATTTTTTTAAGATTCTATTTACTTATTTTTAGAGAAAGGGGAGGGGAGTGGAGGGAGAAAGAGAGAGAGAGAAACACTGATGTGTCAATTTGTGTAAGAGATACATCACTCAGTTGCCTCTCACACACCCCAAACTGAGAATCTGGCCCACAAGCCAGCCATGAGCCCTGACTGGCAATCCAACTGTGACCATTTGGTTTGCAAGCTGGTGCTCATTCTACTGATCCACACCAGCGAAGGCTCAAGTGAAGTTTTTTGTATCTCTATAGGGTTTTTTGTGGGTTTTTTTTTGGCAGGGTGGGGAACAAGGCTGCAGGTTTGATCCCTGGTCAAGCCACATGCAAGACTCAGGCAATGGCTCTGACTGATGTGGCTCAATGGGCTGGGTGTCTGCCTGCCAACCAAAAGGTCACCAGTTCCATTCCCATTCAGAGCACATGCCTGGGTTTGTGGCAGGAGATAGTCAGGAGGAAACTCTGGAGGTGCTCCAGGACTAAGATAAAGGTCATTGGTACAGGACAGAGACCCTGTTCTGAGACCACTTGTTTGTGCTTTCTGGAAAAGTGCTGCATCATGGTTAATCATGAATGTTCCTGTGCAGAAGGTGCTACATAACCCCTGCTTCATTATAATAGCATTATAACCCCCTTACCTGGTGGTCAGTCAGGGAAGATCATGGGAGACCACATGCGCAGTAGCTTTAAACTAATATAATTACTTGTACACGGGTAATAAAATCCCACCAAAACTAGCCAGGATATATCACCCTTTGAGAACAGAATCCCTCCAGCCCCTGAGATCAGTCTCTGCTCCAAGTCAGCCTGCTTCCATGTTCTGTGGAGTGTACTATCACTTAATAAATCTGCCCTCTGTCTGTCTGCTATAAACTCTCTGTGTTCTGTTCAGTTCTTTGTTTGCAATCATTAAGAACCTAGTTACCTGTGCCCACCTGTGACAGGTTGTGGGCCAGGTCCCCAGTTGGGAGCATGTGAGAGGCAAACAATAGATGTTCTAAGTAAAAAAAAAATACATTTAAAAAAAATAAACAGAACAAAACAGAATTTTCATGTGGATCTGCATGTATTAGAGGGCCTTCTATTCTTTTCCATCAGTCTGTCTATTCACAGGGCATTACTCTACTCTTTAACTTACTGTAGCTTGGTAATGCAATACACCCTTTAATTCTTCCTTATTTTAACAGGTGCACCAAAATTGAGGTTGTTTTACTCTAAAAAACTTTGCTGAGCCCTGGCCAATGTGGCTCAGTCTGCTGGAGCATTGTCCTGTTAGGTAGGATAGATAGCAAACCGAGGCAAGGAGGAGGGAGATGTGTCTCACCCACTGACTCAGCCGTCCTGAGCCTGATCTGATAAGTGCCAGGTGTTTGGAACATCACAAGAAACACCCTGGCAGCACAGGAGGAGGGAGCCCTTGAAATTCTATGTATTGTTTTCACTGTCTGGGAGAGAAAGCCTTTGAAACTGTGTGTTAATTCCAAGGTCTGGATGGTGGGTGGGAGGGGGTCCACAGTGACCAAAGAAAAAGCCCACAGAACAACTTTGGTTACTTGCCTACCTCTGGTCACCGTCTGTTTTATGAGGGAGTCCCTAATGTTTACAGAAAGAGCCTGTAAATAACTTTGGGTGACTGCCCCAGCTTCGACTGCCCCCTGTCATGTTTCTGTTTTACAACAAGAGGAACAAATGGGGTCTGGAGTGAGATAAGGATTCAGGGTAACAGACCACCACACATACCTGCAGTTGGGTAGTCACATCCCCCATGGAAGCTGGCATCACCTTAACCCACCAATTGATATGTAACTTGTTCACCTCCATCCTGCCAACTACATGAGTCCTGAGGACCAAGGACCTGAGGCTCTTGCCACCCTTGCCCTTGCCCTGCCCGGAATCTACACCTTTCACACCACCCCAGCAAGGCTTGTTCTTTTCCACGAGAACATACCACTAATAAACCCTGCTTGCTCACCAGTAGACTTACTGATCTGTAATTCTTTACTGTGTTGGCAAGGAGAACCGAATTTCTCCCATAACAATCCCATAAACCGAAAGGTTGTAGTTTGAGCTCTAGTCAGGGCACACCCCTAGGTTGTGGGATAGGTCCCCAGTGGGGACACACATAAGAGGCAACCCTTTGATGTTTCTCTCCCTCCTCTCTCCCTTCCTTCCCTTCTCTCTGAAATCAATAAGCATGTCCTCGGGTGAGGATAAAAAATTTTTTTGCTGATATTTTAATCTATATTATGTTACATTTATAGGTAACTGTGGGAAATTGAGATCATTATATATTTTCTCTCCAAGAACATGCTGTTACTTTCCTGTTGTTCAAGTGTCTTTTTGAAAAGATTTTATTTATTTTTAGAGAGAGGGGATGGGAGGGGGAAAGAGAGAAAGAGAGAGAGAAGGAGAGATATTCAGAAGAACCAAGTCTTCTTGGTTCAGAAAACTAAGACTCCACACTAACTACAGATGACTGATTCAATTCTAGTTTCTACATCTTCCCACTACTGGATTTAACTTGCCAACCTTTAATCATTAATAACATATTTATTGAGTGCACATTGTGTGTTAGGCATTGAGTAAAGGCCTGGGCACACAACACCAATAAAGTGTGGTTGCTATTATCACAGATGGCTTTATTGGACAACTTGTATGTGTCACCTGTTTTAAATTCAATTTAATGATTTTAAATAATATATGTGTGATGTTTCCTTATCTTCACTTTACACATTAGCATTCAGGAGCTCAGAGAATTTGTAGGATTTGCCCAAAGGCCCAGTGGTAACTTCAGTCTCAGCTTAGCCCAGCTTAAATCCAGGCCTACCCAAAATCCGCCCCACAGACCTAGGTCATACTTATCAGTATGATAAGGACTTAGGACTTCTATAGGACTTAGCGGAACTAAAGTTTCCAAATTATTTTCTCTTACCTGATTTTGTCTAGTGTGCTCCAAAGGTACATGCTTCTCCAGGAGGGGGCACTGGTTTCTGGGCATGCTCTGAGTCACTTGCAGTCATCAAATTTGCTGTTCCTGACAATTCCTTCAAACTATATTCATTGCTTAATGGCACCCTGGATGTTGCCTTCAATATGAGTCACATATTAAAAGATAACATGTATTTAATTTTTTAAGGCTTATGATACAATTTACATGCATGTCTTTAAAACTTCAACCCTTTGAAACACCTAGGAAGTATGAATATTAGAGGGGTTAGGGCCAATGTGGGTAATGAATCTAAGATTAGAACTCATGCCTTATAGCTCTTTTCTTTCAACTGCCTGTATAATATTGAGAGTGGAAGATATTGGGAAGAGAATAAAGAAATAGTTGGCAGAAACATATGTAGATGATAAATAAAATGGTGATAAAATTTGCAATACTTTAGAAAAAATATTTGTACTTGGATTAGCTGGTTCCCACCAATTGTTTGAATAAGGCTGTACTGGTAGCCAGTTGTCTTCAGTGCTCTGATCTATAACATGCTCATTTTTAATGTTATAGTGAATGTGCAATTAAATAATGTTCAACAACCTGTTCTGTGAATTGTGTAATACAGCATGAATGTGAGATTACAGTCCTGCTATCAATTTACCACTCAGCTCTCTCCGTAGTTCAATCCCACAGAAATTACCTTCAGCATTCACTGATCATCTAATTTATTTTGTAATTGTGAAACCATTCATTCAGCAAACATTTGGGAGCCCCCAGGAGCCCTGATCTGGGACTGTAACCTTTGAGAAGTTTCAGGTATGGACCAGGCTTTCAAAGAGCTCACAACACAGAGGTAGGCAGGCTGAACAAATGATTCTGAACGGGATGAGAGTGGCCTCATTAGAGCTCAGACAAAGAAGCTGCTACTTCACCCTATAAGAAAGGGCATTTGAAATCAGTTCCAGACGGATAAGTTTTTGTTGAAGAGTGTAACCTATAGAAAGTCGTTAAGTCATTTTATT
This sequence comes from Carollia perspicillata, assembly GCA_004027735.1. Taxonomy (NCBI): domain Eukaryota; kingdom Metazoa; phylum Chordata; class Mammalia; order Chiroptera; family Phyllostomidae; genus Carollia; species Carollia perspicillata. The sequence goes on from PVKM010032157.1 coordinate 8,148, forward strand.
ATTTGTTGTTCCTCAACCATGAAACCTGAGGCTCCTCTGGGGTGGGAGATGCTTTCTTTGATTAGAGTGGGAGGCTGTGATCCTGGGGATTTTACATTCTTTTTCACCTGGGACCATCCAATGTACAAACTGCCTGCACCTTGTACACTTTCCGTAGTCAGAGGGTCTTAGTGCATCTCTCACTTCAGCATAGCAGAAAAGAACTTCAGTTTAAATCATCATTCAGATGAATGATGTAATGACATACGGACAAGACAATGTAAACTTCAGAAAACTATGAAAGTTTATTTTTGTAATTTTTGAAAAATATTTTGTTTATTTCCTTGAGAGAGGGGAAGGGAGGGAGAAAGAGGGAGAGAAACATCAATGTGAGAGAGAAACATTGATCACTTGCCTCTCACACACACCCCAACCAGGGACCTGGCCCACAACCCAGGCATGTGCCCTGACCAAGAATCAAACCGGTGATCTTTCGCTTTGTAAGATGACACCCAACCAAGTCATGGTGGTTAGAGTAAAACTATGAAAGTTTTAATGAGTTTATAAATGGTTTAGAGAAGCAAGTAGGGGTTAGGTTGCACTACCACTGGCACTGTGATCTTAGACATATAGTCAAACAGTTCTGTATCTCTAAAAGCTCACTTTCCTTGTCATAAATGGTGAGTTACAGTACGTAACTCATCAGCTTGTTGTGATGTTTAAGTGAGTTTATTCACATAGAATTCTTTTTTTAAGGTTACTTATTTTTATTTATATATTTATATATTTATTTATAAAAGATTTTATTTATTTATCTTTAGAGAAAAAGGGAAGGAGAGAGGGAGAGAAATATCAATATATGGTTGATACACTGTACATTGTGTCCCCTGCTGGGAACTGGCCTGCAACCCAGGCATGTACCCTGACTGGGAGTCGAACTTCGATCCTTTGGTTCGCAGGCCCGCACTCAATCCACTGAGCTACACCAGCCAGGGCCACATAGAATTCTTAAAGTCTGAAACATTGTGAGAATGAAACAAATGGTAGTTATTGTTGCTGTAGTTATTAACTGTTAAGATGATGATGAACCCTGGCTGGTGTGGCTCAGTTGATTGAGCACTGGTCTGCAGACTGAAAGGCCACCAGTTCCATTCCCAGTCAGGGCACACAACTGGGTTGTGGACCAGATCCCCCCAGTTGGGGGCCTTCGAGAGGCAAGCTATTCATGTTTCTTTCTCCCTCTCTCTCTTTTTTAAAGATTTTATTTATTTATCTTTAGAGGGGAAGAGAAGGAGAGAGGGAGAGAAATATCAATGTATGGTTGCCTCTCCCCTGCTAGGAACTGGCCCGCAACCCAGGCATGTGCCCTGACTGGGAATCGAACCACAATTGTCTGGCTTGCAGGCCCGCGCTCAATCCACTGAGCTACACCAGCCAGGGTTCTCTCCCTCTCTTTCTTCCTCCATTCCCCTCTCTCTAAAAAAATCAATAAGTAAAACCTTTAAAAAAGAATGATGTCAGATAATGCGTTGAAGAGACCTGGAAAGGAAGGTGGCAGTTCCTAGGATACTTTCTGCATTTTCCAACTCTTACCTGCTTTTCTATCCATGCGGAAAATTTTCTTGTCAATAGGATTTGGGAAATACTCACCTTCTGGTGTTTAGTCTGTTCCCTTCTGAAGGCCACCCAAGAAGGTTTGACTTAAAGATGATGAGAAATCAGTGTTTTGGTTGGTAAATGTTTCCAAAATCTAGAGATTCTTATTAGGGACACAGAATTCTGGATGAGAGTAGTCCAAGAACAATCCAAGGATGATTGGAAACTGTCTTCTGAGGTATCATTAAGGTCTATGCTTCTATTGGGGTCATCAACTAATCTCATTAGCATTCTATTACATTTATTAAAAAGTAAACTGGTCTCTCCTGACAAAAATGTAATAAAAGTAACTGCACAGAAACTCCCTGTCTTCAACATGACCCTTTCTCCGTCCTGTTGTCTGCATTCAAACTGACCTCGTCCGGGCTAAGGGCACCACGACCACCTGGCCTCCTTTCTCTGGTATCCTCCCCTCTGTGCACATACTGGCCACCCATGCCCTTCTTTAATCATTAGACTCTGGTCAGCATCAATACTCTGTTGACCACAGAAATAGAACTCCAGTCAAGTTGAACATCACATCCTGACTTCAGCTGTGTTTCAACCAGACCCATGAAAGTGGACTGTCCCTACCCACTGAACACTCATGATGCTAGATAGAACAGCACTGTGGCCGACATCAGGAAATGATACTGTGATCGACCCCTCCAGACCCTGGCCCTCCCCCCAGCTCCGGTAATCACCATGGTTAATACTGTTCCCCGTCAGTCTCCATGCAGGCCATGGGGCAGCCAGGTGTGGGAACACTCCTCACTGGCCAGACCTGCCTCCCTCTCTTGCGATGACAACTCTTCTGAATTAGTTATTTCTTATTCACCTGCATGTTCTTATACACTTACTACTTATTAATGTATCTATAAATATATATGGTTATGTTTTACGGGAATTTTACGGGAATAGCCCCTCATTGTATGATACAGTGTTCTGCATCTTGCTTGTTTTCTGGACAAGCAAACCCTGTTCCCTGGTTATGTCCTGAGATGCAGCCTGAACTAAACCAGGTCCGAGTCAGGAGGGCAGCTCTGGTTCCTCCTGCCCCTCACCTTGCGGCCTTGGAGCCCATTCTTCATCGGAGTCCTCAGGGTCCTCCTCCTGGAGCTCAGTGGCCTGCCTGCGGTGATACATGAACTCTGGTCGTGGGGCCCTGAGACCTGGAAAGAGACAAAACCTTTGTCCTGACAGCAAAGATCTTGGAGGAGGAACAAGGTTCAGGAAGCTCATGGGACTGGCTCGGATGGGATGGGAGAGTAAAACGAGTTGCTGTGAGCGCTGCACTGTCAGCGCCAGCCCTGCTCTGACAGGAAGGAGCAAATCCCCCCATCCGTGTCCATGCGGGAGGGAGCCGCAGGCCGATGGAGCCTCCTGACTCGGAGCCAGCCCCACAGCCTGGCGTCCCCGGGCTCCTCCCACCCAGCAGGTGCACGCTACCTACCGGTGAGCACTTCGAAGTTCCTCTTCACGTTCTGGTACCAGCCTTTTTCCCAGTCTCCCATCGCTGCCCACGCCTCCCTGGAGAAGTAGAGGGAAGCATCTTTCCAAGCTGCTTCGGCCCGGCGAGTGGAACCACCCGTAACTCAGTGATGCGAGTGAGAACACGCGTGGAGGGTCTTCCCTGCTGTGGCCTCGTGACACTCCCACCGGCGCTCTGCACCCGCACAGCGAGGGTCACCCCGAGGGCCGGGCATGTGGGAAGAGCTCTGTCCCCACACTCCCCGCTGGCCCCTCAGCTCACATGAAGCCTCCGCCCCGTCAGCCCCGCTTCTCCCTCAGGGCTGTGCTGAGGGCGGCAGTCGGGGTTCGTGGTGTCCCAGCCCCGAGCCGGAGGCGCCTGTGGAAGGAGGAGGTGCCGAGAGGGCCGAACGCCTTTCTCCTGGTTGGTGGGGCTCCGGGACCCTGCGGGGGCGTGGGGGCTGGATGCTGCCGCGCCGCCTCAGCGCAGGCTCCGCAGGCCGCGGCCGGGCGTCTGAGGGGCCCCCATCGTCCGGGCCGGCCTGTGGCAGAGCAGGAAACGCGCTTTTCCCGGGGAAGGGCTCGGAGGTGCACCCGGGGTTCCGGAGAAGCCTGCACGAGGCGCGGTGTCCAGCAGACCGCCATCTCCCAGGCTTGGGGTCCCTCAGGACACGATCTGCGTCTTCCCGGCTGAGGACACTCAGAATGCCTGGGGGGAGGGTCAGACCCCGGCGGCTGAGGAGATTTGGGGTCTCTCACCCGAGGGGCTTCAGGGTCCCCGCCACTGAGTTAGTTTCCAGGAGGACGGCATTCGGGGTCTCTGAGTTTGGGGAGATTTGGTCTTTCCGGGCGAGCTGCAGGCAGGGTGCCCCGGGCCGAGGAGAACTGGGGTTTTCAGGCTGTTCGGGGGTCTGAGCGCTAGGGGTCAGGAGATGTGGGGTCCTCCGGGGTTAGCGCACGCGGGCCCCTCGGTGCTGAAGGGATTTGGGGCCCCTCAGGATGAGGAGTCTCTTAGGCTGGACTTTGAAGGTCTTGGGCTAAGGGTTCCACATGGCAAGGCTCCCCGCTTACCAGTCAGTCTCCCGGGACCCCTGCCGGAGCCCACCTCAGGGGAGCGTCCTCTCCGAGATCCTGGACTTCCCGCCCTCCGGGAAGAGGGACTGTGCCGGGGGCTAGGTACCTGTCCGCCCTGCCTACCAATGGGCGGTCAGAATAAGCTGAAAGGGCGGGGTAGGGGTGGAGCCCCCTGCGTTCAAGACTGGGCGGCGGAAGACCCGCCCCACCCCGCGGGGATTGGCTACTCTGGGTCTCCGAACGCCTGTCACGTAGGCTGCAGGCAGGAGCGCCGCTTGGCGGTTGCCTTGGCTACTTTTCCAGCAACTGGTGAGGATCCCACCCCGCGGAGCTGGGAGCCCCGAGCCCGGCCAGACCTTAGGGTGGACGTGGCTCTCCTGACGCCTGACAAAGTGTCTTTGTTCCACCAGACTGTGGTCGGGATCCCCAACTTTCGTCTACACCCGCCCGTGCCCTCGTCGTCAAATCCACTTTTACGAAGAGCTGCATAAGCAGTGAGGACGCGGTCAAGACCGCATTGCATTCCGTGGAAACTTAAGTCAGTAAATTCTGACCACGCTATTCACAAACACGAAATGAGTCCCCGAGGGCTCAAACATTGAAACACAACAAATAAAATAATAAGTATATTGGAAAACACACTGGGAGAATTTCACATCTCAAAGAAGTGGCATTATGAGTAATAGATATGTTTAAGTAACTCAGGTCTAAAAACATTTCAGAAATAGGAAGACAAAATAAAACTAAACAAAACCAAATAAAATTTAAAAGTACTGAGAAAACCTACAAGTAGTTTGCATTAAAAATAAGATATCAAATTTGAGGACGGGTCCACAGAGCAGGGTCAGTGTAACTGCTACTGGCTTTCACGGGATAAAGTGGGAAGTGTCTCTCTCTGGTCCTTACCTCGTTTTGAGCACGTAAATATAACTTGATTTCTATGGACTGCAAATAAGCCAACTAATTATTACTGTGAAATTACATAAAGGGAAACCTCACTGAAGTGGGGTTGGGGGTCAGTGAGGGTGCTGTCACATAGCACCACCTCCAGTCAATTTCAGGAAAAATGGTCTGTTGTAGGCCCCAACATGAAGATGTACCATGTGTTCCCAAGAGAAACTCACTCCCCAGCAACTCAGCCAGAGAGAAACCATCATCACCCTGAACTGAGGATTTTCTGCCCTGCACTTTCATTTGAAATGACCCCTCCCAACTTCCTCCTTTCTCCCTGTAAAATTTTTCCCCTAGTAGCCCTGGCCTGTTAGTTCAGTTGGTTACAGTGTCCTGCCTGTATTCCAAGGTGGTCAGTTCATTCTCCAATCAGGGCGCATACAAGAAGCAACCATGGAATGAATACATAAGTGGGACAACTCTCTCTCAAATTAATAAATGAAATTGAAAGCTTAAAATTTTTTTCCTCTGTTATGCTTCCCTGTGTATGAATTAAAGTATGTTTAATATATTTTATCCAACACTTATTTAATTTTAAAGTATTCAATAGAAGAGAATTTGTTTAATTATGGTTTGCTCAGAATGAAGTATTATGGAACATTAGAAATGGGTGAGGATATATGATATTTCATTAAAGAAACAGAACCTAGTAAGGTGGTTCTAACGGATTTTAACAGAGAATAGTTTCTAAGTAATTTTGTTATTGAGAAAAGTATCCTGCAAAACAAGCTGTATTAAAAAAAAAAACCCATGCAGAAGACATGTGCTGAAAGGAGACACAGGGACTGGTCAGAGGGGTCAGGGTCTGGGCAATGTGCAGGGGGAAACTTGCTTTTTGTTTATGTCATTTGGAATGTTGTGTCATTTGTTTTCTCCTTTACTTAAAATAAACCTGTCTATAAATATGTTTTGTAGATAAAAGAGTGGATGAGGAGTAGTTGATTATATATGTATGCATTTTTAAATTACTCAACCAAAATTCTGCACATCTTCGTTACATCCAGTGGCCCTTGCTGCCTTCTTTATCCGAATAGCACCTTGACCACCCAAAGTGTCCAATTTGCATCCAAAACTCTATTCCAGCAGGAACATTTCCACCGTGCAAAATATACTGTGTCACACAGTTACTGTTTTTTTGAAAGGTGCAAACCATTTATTATCAAAACAATGAATTTAATATTTAAGTACTGGATCCAAGGTCATTTATAGAAATGCAATTAAGAATATTATAAGCCCTGACTAGTGTGGTTCAGCTTCTATGTCTGGCATCTGGCAACTAGGGTTCATTGTCCAGCACCAACTCTGGAGTCTGGCTGTGGAGTCTTGGTTATGGATCTGGGTCCTGTTTCTGAGATCTGTGGCCTGGGCTTGAATCTATTTGTCTGTGGGTTTTGGATCTGGGGTCTCTGGGTTTGTGTGTGGGGTCCATGTGCATTTCTACAAATTTATAGTCGTTGGCTCCAAGTCAATGCCAAGAGGAGTCCCATGGCTGGGGTGTGGTGAAGAAGGAAACTTTAGTGCAAATACCTCAATTTGAATACAGAATGGCTGTGAGTACAGAAGGGTTGTTAAGAAGCTCAGTATTGTCACAGGTGAACTATGAAGCAGCACACTGTGTATGAACTCAGTAGTGCTGCTTCTTAGTTATGAAGCATCAGGGCTGTGAGGAGGCCCTGAAGTGAGGCAGCGCTGGGGCAAACTCCCTGTCCCACTGTGCTGCTTAGGGCTTCTCCGCTCATCTACATGACTTCTCATTTAGACCTTTCATTTCCTCTTTGCTCCGCTGCGTTTGCACATGAAGAAGTGAAAATCGGGAAAGGCTGGGCGAGCAAAGAAAGGCCTCTGGTGTTGTCACCACAACAGACTAGATTATTATTATTATTTTTAAATTATGCCATGTTCTCCTCTAGTACTTTTTAAGCCGAAACTGAGATGGCCCCCCTTTTTTCGTTGCTGCTTACTTAAAATATACAGAAAAATAAAAATAATTGAAAATCCTACCCAAACAGATAATAACTGCTATTACATTAAGTGTATATGCTTGTAAACAAGGTGGGGGTGTGTGGGGTGGGATGGGTGGAGGAGGGCAAAAGGAAAAAAATTCGGAAATTATAATAGAATAACAATAAAAAATCATTTAATGAAAAAAAAAGTATATACCCTTCTAGACATCACTACTTGCACATTTCCACACTTCCACTTTCTCTGGGTTTAATTTATTATTCTGGGTTTGTAATATGGTGCAAAATTTGTGAATTATCAGGCTTCGTCCCTAATGTGTGGATTTATCAATACATTTTTCCCGGAGTGTTTTTATGTACTATTTTTATTATAATTCATTTCAAATTATTTTGTAACTGCAATTGTAATTTAATTTGTGGGTTATTTACAAGTATATTTTATAATTTTTAAATATAAGGACTTTCTAGTTATCTTTTATTACTGATTGCTAGATTAGCTGCAATGAGAGCAAGAAACATACTTTATGTAATTTCAATCCTTTGATATATTTTTTTGAAACTTGCTCCATAGTACAGTATGGTCAATGGGGGAAAAAAAAAAAGCTCCAAGCTTGGTTCTATGCTGCCAGCTCTTGTTTATTTGGGGAATAACACCTTAGTGCTGGTCAACAGGAAAAGTGGTTGAATCTGGTGGAATGTCAATGACTGTTGATGGCAATGGTATTTAGAAGTGCATTTTAAAATGTCACAAAGTATGGACTATCCAGTTACCTTGTGACTGGCTTCCTGATTAGGGCAAAGGAAGCAATAAACGTGTTTTATGTGCCTTCTGTTGGAACTTGCTGTATAGTATAATAGAGTCAGGTTTTTAGAAGTTCCAAGTGTGCTTGACAATCATTTGTGATTTGCTTTGTTTGTTGTGGCTTCCTTAAACAAGGAAGAAAATAAATTCTATTTAAAATAAATGTTAACTCAAGAGGTTAAAAAAACAAAACTGCTATTATTTTGTATATAAAATCCGAATGAACCGTTTAGCCAAGCCGCTAATACGTGTCCAAAGTGTGCATCTTTGCTGCCATCTCGTGGGAATTTTGGGGAATAACATCTTAGTACAGGTCAGGAAAAGTGGATCAGTGACTGTTGATTTTTTTAAAGATTGTTTCAAGGTACAAGTCTCAGGTTCCAATGTCAGTGATCAGTTCCTGGGGATCACTTTTTATGAGCACATCATCTAGACCAGACACTGGATTTGGGAGTGCACCAAAGATATAAATGTTCTTCTGTAAATGCTTTTGCCATCTCTC
>PVKM010032158.1:0-16519 GCA_004027735.1 Carollia perspicillata
GGCAAAGGGTCTGCGGGCAGGTAGATGTGATTGTCTCAGGGCAGTTCTTGAAAGGCTGTGGGGATGTGAACAATCACAGAGGCCTTCAAGGAACCACTGAGCTTCCGCCCCTTGCTCCAGGCCTACCTGGAGCCCCGGACTTCTGAGAGACCAGCAGGGAGATCCTACAATCTAGCACACTCTAACATTTCCTCCCTTACTCTGATGAACCTTCTCTTTGTACTAACTACAATTTAATTTTTTTTTTACCAGCAGTAGTTAACAGCTACTACCATTCAATGAGTTTCTACGATGCACCAGATATTTTACATAAGATTTAATTTAATTTTACAACACCACCGAGAAATCATCATTATTATTCTCATTTTACTGATTGAGAAACTCAGAGAGGCAAAGTAACCTCCTAAAACTTCATAGCTTCTAAGTAACAGACTGGGGGATTCAGACTTCTCTCTAGACCACCCTGCCTCAGTGTCCTGCCAATGAGGCAGCGACTACATCAAGGGGGTAGAGTCCAAGGATTTTGGTGGGGAGGGACGAAGTAACTGGAATATCAACAGTTGGGATAATCCAAGTGTTCACCTTGAGTTTATTGTCCCAAGAACAGTTTGGGGCTGGAGGCTTAATAGGATGGACACTGGATTCTAACCTAGGTTCTGCCACTTTGGACAAAACCCTACCTTGTGTTGCACTGGTACTTGGATAGAAAGATTCCTCCTTACTTTAGACATTATCCATTTCAAAAAACAGAACAGGTAACTCTGCCACTGAACATGTTCGAGCAGATCATGGATCACTATCTGTCTAGGATGTGGTGTAGGAGATGTTTCGGTCTCGGCCAAGGCAAGAACCGTGAGATGAGGGGTTGGCAGCTAATGGCTAGGTGGCCTTCACTGAGCATGCATTCTCACCGTTGAAGCCCTATTTCCCCTGAGCAGTGGGAAGACCACAGTGGGCCTCTGGATGGCTCCTGTGTTGCATCCAGAGGGCAGGGCTCTTCTCACTGCACTGGGCCCAGGCCAGAGAAGAGGGAGGGCAGCCCTACATGAGGAATCCCAGCAAGCCTTGCACCCTCTGTGCTGCAGGGAACACATACGGTCAGCACTTGAAGGCCTTTCTGGGATGATCCCTCCATCTCCACCACTAAGAGTGGGGAACCAAAACAATGCAAGAGGGAGCTCCCTGCTTAACTGGTCACACTTCTAGGGGGTGCTGAGACCAGAATCCCGAGGCTCCTTTTTATCACACATAGCCAGAGCTTCCTCGGCCTCACTCTTCCCCTGCAGCCTGACTTAGGCCAATGTATTCCAGAGGAGGGTTTGACTCTATAAGGCCTCATAAAGGTGGGTCACGCCTGCTCTTCCAATGTGTAGCCCCCAGCACAGTCTCCATGCCCTCAAGGCCTTGTGTATCTCTATTTTACCTGGAATTAGTTATTAACATACCTTTCTCACTTCCACTTCTAAATGTGGACTGGGGACTATATATATTTCTCTCTTTGCTGCCAACTTCTTTTTGCCCAAGTAGCTGCCAGCATAGAGCTGGTAATCAATACATATTTATTAAATAAATGAATGTATAATGAATAAATGTCAAAAAGCTGCCTACAGTACTCAAGAAGATGGACAGCTTGAGGCAGCAGTTAATTAGAAGCCAGCTGCAATGAGGGGTGATATCAGGTGACTCTTCTTCCCTGTTATTGTTTGTGCCCTGACTTCCATGACCACACATACCATGGACTACAAGGCTTTATTTTTAGGGTGCCGTTCTTCAGTTAAAGAAGAAGGTAGATTGAGGACTGCCTGTCTTGTCAGAAGCACCCCTCATGGGGGAATATCATTCTGTTCCCATTCACCTCTTGTTCTTTCCCACTGTCTCTTGCCCTGCCGTCTCCTCTGGTCCTGATGCTCTCTAGTCCAGGGGCTATGGGGAGATGATACTTCCCTTAGGGCCTTGGTTTTAGCCTCAGATTGGTCCTCCAGGTTTTTCAAAAGCTTCTGGCCACACACCTTTGTACCCCTGACCTGTTAGAAAAACTCCAAGTTTAAAACATGCTTACCAAAAGCAAAACGCCAAATTTTTTAGGCTTTCCATGCTCACTCAGAAGATGCTATATTATAATAGCCATGGTTTCCATTCTCTTTTTTTGCAAGAGTACAATAAACCTATTTTGTGATATGTAATCTAATAATAATTGACTTTTTTTAGAAATGAAATCTGAAACATCAATGATGGTACTTTTTTTCTATGAATATGAGAAGTGATGTTTCTTATCTTAGAAAGCATGGCTGATATTTTCAAATGAAACATACACCCTAGATAGGACATGCTGAAAATATCATCGTATTGATTTAGGGGGGAAGATCCATTCCAGAGGTGACATACCAGTGGTTCCTGACACGTTCTGTTTGGATTACTAATGGCCGCCTCACATTTTCTAAAAATCGAATTATACAGGGCAGTCCCAGATTTACACATGCAGACATTTCCTTTGATGTATATATATGCACACACACAATATATATATATACATATATGCACACACGCACACAGGGTGGGGCAAAATATGTTTACAGCTGTGAGTATGGGAAACAGAGTGTACTATTTACTAGTAATTGCCTCATTTTCCATACAAACAGCTGTAAACCTACTTTTGCCCCATCATATATATACACACACATACATGAATATGCATATATATACGCATACAGAAACATATATATGAATATATGTTGTATAGCTTGGAAACAGAAACTGCAGCAACACAAAGCCTATGTTCCTGAATTACACAATTACACTTGATCTAAGCGAGTGGCTGCTGTCTTCAGCACAGGTTCCCAAGTTGACACAATCTACCCCACCCCCTACCACTAGTGGAACTGAGGTCCATCGTGAACATGAGGTTTGCACCATGGTTTAAGTTCCCTTTGGTTTGTCTTTTTACTATGCACCCAGCTGGCTTAATTACTTGCATTTAGGACCCAGCGTGTTGCAAGGCATTATATTACATGATGGGCAGGGCCCAACTTAAGCTCTGGCAGTTCTCCTGGCGGCTAAGAGGCTAGCCTTCTTTCCACCCCGTACAAAGTCTGCCTCAACTCCTACTGTTTCCAGGATGCCTTTTCTTCCCTGACTCGGGATGTCCTACAACTAGAGTTAACGACACATCGTCCGGGGGTAGAATTCGCATTGTCCTCCAGTTGCTTCTGGGATGGCAGACTGCTCTCCTCAGACAGAAAAATCGTGAAGTTGGAAATCCGATCTCAGGCTACAAAGCCCAAAATTTCTCCACTCATGGATATTGGACTTGTACCCTATTCAACAATAAGGGTGGATACTTTGAACCTGACTTAAGCTGGAAAAAAAAAACCCAATAGTTTAGGTTACATTCATCATCAAGGCAAACAGATTTTTCATTTCTTTTACTTTTTTTTTCAGACTGTGGCCAGGGTTTCAGTGGCAATAAAAAAGATCACAGTAAATTGTTCTAAATTATGTAGGAAGATTACAGTCACTAATACAATCATCTTCCATAAGAAAACAAATGTGCTAGAGCCAGCAATCTATGCCACGGGAGCCTAGGAATTTCACCTCTCAGTAGGGTGCCCAGCCACGCAGGAGCATATAAGTTATTCCTCGGGCCACAGCAACAAGGCTGAAGAGGTCATCTGGTTCAAGGAAATGGCTTTTTGCCTCCTCCTACTACTCTTTACCCACTAAGAAAACCAATGGCGCCTTTTATCATTTTGGCAAAAAGACAAAGGGAATGTTTAATTCTGTACTTAACATTCTTGGTTCCTACTGTCAGTGTTCCCAGTTCTCAGAGAACACTGAATGGATATTTGAAGAGTTCTTGTGAAACTGAGACTGAACAGCAGCAACAAGGAGGAAAAGATCCAAAATTAAAAGAAGGTTTTAAAATACACTCGCCCGTAGATTCCGTTCCCCTCACTTTTCTCTTCTCTCCAAGCAAGCCATATTCAGCCCATAGGAATAGTTCCATGGGAGGGAGGTGATATAATGTCCCTGCATTGTCTTTGTTCAAATCCCAATGACCCTAGCCAGCTGTGTGGATCTAGGTAAGTAACCATTTTCACGTCATAATTTCCACATCAGTAAAGTGAGGTTAATATCAGTCCCTAGTTCTGGTACCTGTCATGCAGAAAGGGCTCAATATACATGAGCTATGATTATCATTTAAATTTTCTAAGGGAAGCAACTGATTTCTAAGATATTTGCCATCATACAGGATTTACTATGCAGAGTAGTAGCTGCCAGCTGTCAGACCATTGACCCTGAGCCTCTCAAGCTAAGATTTCATAGAGTGATGAAGTCAAGTCCTGCAACCTTCTCAGACTGAGTGAGGTACTCTCACGAGGCAAAACTGGGTCCTACAGACACCCAAGAGCAATTGAAATAGCACCGTTGTAATTCATATTTTTGTATAAAGATTTGTCTTCCCACATAGAAAATGTGTATGTAGGGGAATCCTGGAATGTCAAAATGAGCTTCTGCCTTTCCTGTCTGATAATATACTGATGTGGCCACTGGCCAATTAGAGAAAAAGACTGTTGAATGAGCCCAATGCTGTACTCGATGTGGTCTCCTTATTTGAGAGACCGAATCATGGAATCCTTAGATTCAAAGACCATCCTTTTGCCGAAGTGCCATCCAAACCTTGAAGGTTGAGGGGATATAGCCAAAATCTCTTCACTAGTCAGGGGAAAGGGTGGGACTAGAATACAAGTGTTTTGACTTCTTGTCGAAAGATCTTTTCATTTCACCAAGCTAGTTCTGGTAGCTGGGTTGATTGATGATGCTGTTGGAAAGTGTTAGACTTCGTAACTCTCTGATTCTAGTTCTTTCTTGTGAGGGACAATCAGCTTTGACAACTACACAGAACATCACACTCCTTCTCCAGCAGACTCCGTGACGCAGGGTCTGGGTCATGTCTCCCAATGTATAATCAATTCTATAGGAAGACCTACAAGGGACAGCAATCCCATGTACAAGAATACAATGAAAAGGAAAGGAGTATGTAAGAGGAAAAAAGGACTTCAGTTGTGGTAAAAGTTTGAAAACACTGATTACTGACAACCTCCTGTCAACTAGTGATGTGTCACAGTCACCTATGAGACACTGTCCTTCTTTGCTAACTTTCTTTCAATTGCTGGCAACAGGTGGGCGGTAAACTCTCACATTGTTTTTCCCAAGCCCTTCACATGGTGTCTCATCGCATGCTGAAAAGAGCTTCATTGAAGATTGTCTAAGGACAGTAGAAGACTGGGTGAACAAAACCCTGAAAAACCACAACTTTACTCATTCCTTAAGGTTTGCATTCGCAGAAATCGTGCGAACTGTTCTGCACATTGAAAAACAACAAAACCAAAGTCACATATTTAGAAAGGAAATAGGATGGAAACACAATTGAGTTTCCATTAACCTTCCAAATCATCCCCAACGAGAGTTTCTAATAAATTCACAGGCTAGCTTTTCTTTCTTTCCTAATTGGGTGTACACGTGCACAAACACACTCCCAAGTCAGTCGTCAAACAGCAATCTAAAAATGTTAGAACAGGGAAAGATGCATTTCCTAGTTCAAGCCACCGATCTTGAGATTCACAGTTGGAACAAATCTGTTACACTTTTTTATAAAGTAAAAAAAATTACGATTCTTCCTCTTAGCCTAATGCAGAACTGCCTTTACCCAGAAATGATCTTACGTTACACTAGAACTACTCAGTCAGCATCTTTAATCATCATTTCCCACAAGCCTCTAGGCCAGTGCTTCTCAAAGTTTAATGTGCCTACAAATTGCCTGAAGATCTTGTTAAAAATGCTGATTCTGATTCAGCAGGTCTGGAGGTGGCTCTGAGATTCTACACTTCTTATAAGTTCCCAGGTGATGCCAAAACTTCCATTCCGTGGGCTAACTGCACAGTTTTTGACGAGCCTACTTAACACTGTTCTCCCTGGGGCAAGAAATGGGCCGGAGACAATTATGGTTGGGATAACAGGCTACCACATTCCCTGTAAATCTTCCCTCATTCACATACCTCCCTCAGTACCATCTTCCTTCCCTCTCTTTTGAATGCACTTGCAGTCACTAACCTAAAGGAAGCAGTCTATTGCACTGGCACAGGGAGAAGACCATGCAAACTTGTGTTTAATTGCAAGTATAAAAATTTCAGCAACATCACTTAGTAGCCAGGTAATTCTCATCTCTGAGCCACATCGGTAAAAGTGGGGCTCAGATTCCCACCCATGCACCTGTCATTGTGGGTAAATGAGGGAATTCACAGTACCCAGCAGAGAGCCTTGCACTCTGTAGGAGTTCAACAAACATCAGGTCCTTTTCCTTTGAAGTGTCATGCCCAGAATCAGTGCTCCATGCATGGCTTGGTCAGCACAGACAAGGAAGAATGGGGTTCGTGGTACCTAAAGCAGTTAGTAGAGTCTGCCATGATGCTGGAAGTTGGAAAGCAAGGTGGTGGAAGCACAGGAACAATCTTCTATCGGCAGTAAGTTATAAAACCCTTGTCTTGCTCTCCTGTCTTCTGTCATCCTACCTACTTTCACAGCTCTTGGCTTATCAATTATTTTGATAACATATTTTTATTAAGCTCCAAATATCCAGATGAAATCTCCAAGAGTAACAAGCTTCCAGTTTAGTTGGAATTTATATACAAAAACAGGATAATTGGTCAAAAATGTTGCATTTTCATTCTAAGAGTTGGTATCCTATTGGTGGGCCCTTCCTATCAGTGAAGTTAGGTTAACGTAACAGAGTTGGCATAATGAAACTTCTTTCGATATAGAGGCAAAAACAAATGGTGGTCTGGACATTGCTAGGCAGAGGTTTATCCGTCTGCTCATCCATCAGTCACTAGTAGCAGAGTCTTTCAAGAATGCTCAAGTTTCTCACCTCATCCCTGATGATGCAGCTACTGGACCTGCCAACTTCTTAAGGGTTGTTCTCTTGTTGTGGAATTCAAGGTGAATGTGGCAACAGAGAAGTAAAGATATTCCCCTAGGAAAGCTGACCCCTACTTTTAAAAACTAGTCCAGTGATTACAAAAAAGTTAGATTTACACATTGTATATGAAAAACCACTTTTAAAGAGGCTTTTCTGGCTAGATAGAAACAAAAGTCTTTGGATTTATACCATTTGAATGAGTAATGGTCATTTACTAAGTTGACTTTCCTGTTAAATTGTCAGCGTGCTGCAAATAGGCTTGAAAAAATAACTAGAGCCAGAGCGGACTAGTGAGAACTTAATACACAAAGCTCAGGTAGCAGGAAATTCATCTAAATATCCGCGTCTTGACCTCCTTCTAACCCAAGTACAAAACTTGGCAGAGAGCAGATGAGGAAGTCATTAATATGTGGAAAAGGGATCTCTCAAAGGCACACCGAGACCGTGTGCCTTTCTCTGATGAAAATCCAAAGGAACTGTACAAATATTTACCAACAGAAAATAATAAGTTCTGTCACAAAGCTGAGGAATTTCCACAATAGACACAGGGCGCCGTATGGTCACCAAGGCAAAGCTACTCTTTAGTACGGGCTCCAGACCCATTCTGAAAGTGAAGTGTGAAGGTCACAGTTCAAGGACTGACCTATCCAGAACTTTAAAATAGTAAAATAAAAAGATCAACAATGTGTGTCAGTGTGTGTGCGTGTCATTTCCGGATGATGGTTAACTACACAGTTAAAAGATCTCATACAACCTGTTCAGTGGATTCAATGCTTTTCTTCCTTCCTTGTTTGGATCTTTATTTGATCCAATCAACTGCAGACTGAAAAATGGACTCAGTATCATATAATATCAAGGAATTATTAATTTTCTTTCATTTCGATAATAGTATATGGTTATACAAAAAAATTTAAAAAGTTGTACGTTGAAATGTTTACTGGCAAAATGACACGACATACGGCATATGGCATTTTCACTGAAATACTCCAGCAAAATTAAAAACTGGATTGCGCGGAGGGCGTGGGGTGGGGGCTGGATAAAACAACTTAAAATTTTGATGGCTGTTAAAGCTGAATGATGGGCCCATTGGAAGACTGAGTTTTCTTTCAACTTTTGAGTGTTCGGAAATTTTTACAACAAAAGTTAAAAAGAAATCCAACCCCAAATAAAGGGTTTACACAACAATACCGACTTTTGCGGTGAAAGGTAGGGAGTAGGTGCGGAAACCCGAGAGCAATAATTAATGGCCAATCCTATGTGCACTCCATTAAGCATGAGCAGCTGTCATAAACATCTTAATTTAAAGAGTTGGGGTTTGGGGAATCATAGCACTGCAAACGCTACGTCCTGCTGCTGCTCTGAAGAGCTGGTACATACCAGACCCTTAAATTTTTAAACACAGCTTTCATGTTTTTGAGAGCTGAAAAACCTTTGAAAAGTCGGCTCGTTAGAAAATTCACCTTGCAGACTCTGGCTTCAAGGATTGGTTGGGGTACTTGGGTATGAGTGAAATTGATCTGCGGTGGGGGTGGGCGTTCACAGGTAAATGGAGTGTGTTGTGTGTGTCAGAGGGAGCGGGGAGGGGCAGCTCTGAACATACGGGGCGTAGCTGCGGTACCACAGCACCCTTCAGTGACGCAAACCATACCACCTCGCCAGAGAGGCATTTAGAGCCTAAAAAGTGTCGTCTCTACTTCTATTTTTCCTCTCCCAGTCTCTGTCCAAAACAATGGAGAAAGGCAGCATTTTGGAGAGAAGTCGGTGCCTAGAATTTAGTCTCTTTATTGGTAAGTGCTACCGTAAGCCTTAGGCAATGACCCGGCCTTGGGGGCCTCCTCAGGGACCCGAGAGCCACATCTCACACCCAGGTGGATCTCTTGCATCAGTCCTAGCCCTCAGACACCTGAGTGCCTGTGCCGTGATCTGTATGAGAGCTAACTGATGTGCCCACCCTCCACCACCTATTTCCCCTGCCCCAGAGTCAGATGGCACACAAGTGGCCCATTAGGGCTACAACCTTCAGTGTGAACAGAACAGGGCAGAAGATAACTAGCCACACAGTCTAAGCCAATAATTTAAAAGTCCAGACTGCCCAGTCAAAAATACCTGAATGGACCCAATCACTTTTTATCAATAGGAAATTTAACAATAACCCCCAGCAGCCACCTCCATTTGTGGTATGCTTACTCCTTTCCCTCTTCCCTCAGGGACCCCCCACTTCTCCCTAAATAAGTGGGTTTGGGGATTTTATGCATTGGTGGTTCCCCAGGAACTTAAGAACACCTGTGTGCAGGTTGAACTTGACAAGAACCGAAGCTTGCTGGCAGCACAGAGCAAGGACTCCTATTAATTTCTTAAATCGATCCTGGCAATATTATTATCAGGCCCAGGAAAGAACAGCTCTTTACTCATAGCATCAGCTCTGAATTTTTTTAAACACTCTCTATTGCCCGTAAGAATGACTAATAACTGTCAGCTGTAATTTCCCAGAGTTTGTGGGCACGACTTCTATAGTGTTCCTTGCGTTCGAACTTGCCATACTTTGTCTGGGGGCTTTGCGAGGGCTTTCAAACACAATTTAACCAAAACCCCCAGCCGGCTCTCGGTTCAGCCTAGAGATCTTTGTGGTACTCTTGAACTTACTACCTCCGCCCCCACACCTGAGAGTCTCCCCGAACGCTGCTTTCCCTGCCTCACACATCATCAATCAAACAACCCGAGAAACGCAGAAACCTCAGTTCTCAACTGCAATCAATACAACCACCTTTCCTGGGGTAGCGCTGCCTTAGTTTTGAAGGTCACAGAATGAGTCAGGGGCAGAGGAGAGAAAAAGAGGCCATGGGTTCTGTGACTCCGTGTCTTGGAGAGACCAGCCTCTACAGAAAAATCGCCTCATTAAGCTGGCCTGATCGCCGGGGAGAGGACAGACCCAATTCACAGAAATTCTGAATGATCAAAATGCTGTTTTGTTATTTTATAGATAGTCTCAAGAGCTAGAGAAATAAATTTGCCTGGTGTAAGTTCTGATTCACAAACAGATAAGAGGAAATTGAAACCACAACAGCCAAGCACCTCTCTCTCTGAGGAGAGTGAGGCTCTGCTTCCATTGCAATCACACTCTTATTTATGTATTCTTGGGTGCATTATTTAAGTATAAATTTATTACTCATTACAAACCAGGTGTGTTGGGTGCTACTATGGGCAATTCCTAGTATGAAGTGCCATGGGGCAGGCAGATATGGGTGCCCTTGGAGAACTTGGTAAATAGCTATTTTTTTAAAGTGCTATTTAAACAAATTGCTCTTCTGGTAGGAAAAATAAAATTGCTGGAAATCTTATTTACACTCTCAATATACAAGGCTATTTAAACAAACCAGGCATATGAAACATTTTAAAACAGATAGATCAGGAGCCAGTCTTCTATATTAAAACAAAAGATAAAACCCTTTGCAGTTTGTGCAAAGATTATTTCTGCAAAAGGACACCCCTAATAGAAGTGCCTAATCCCTAAACAGAACCTCATTTTGGGAGCCGTTCCTTACAGGCTGGTGATTTATTTTACTGAAGGATTCACCATAGAACGTGTACAACCAGCTCTTCAGAAAGACATCGGTTGTTTTAACAAACTATACCTATATTCATTTGCTTAACAAATCATCTTATTGTGGATTTAGCCCAGCCACTGTCAACACGATCACACCTGGTAACATTACACCACCACCTTTTCTACTGAAAACCTCTCAAAGAAACAATGGCTCACGTTGCCACTGTTTATTCTTACCCTTGTTCCTCTTGACTCCGTTCTTCCCTTTCCAGCTTGCCAAATACTATTTTCTTAAGTTCCAAATTCCTAGAAAACTTCTCTGTTGTCAACACAATGCACATCATTAATACAAATGCATGAAATTATCTGCATATCATTAAAGAACTAAGCTTGTCCTGCAGTTAGCAAACCGAAGAGGAAACAAAATCACAAAGATAACCTAGGAAACCTAGCCTGCTCGCATCACCCACTACAGTGTTTCTTAGAACTTTTATCTTTGTGTGGGTAAACATAGTGTTTGCACAGCCTAATGTTTCTGTTCTGCCTTAGTCCTGTAGAGGACTTGCCCGCAGCTCTCTGAACTTCTGAAGGATCAGAATTCTTGGCTCACTCTTGCTGCTCTTGACACCTGTCTGACTTCCTGGACTGTAGGCCCTGCCCACGTACGGCATCACCACCACTTGCTCCTCCTCGGTCCAGCTGACTTCCTGGTTGGCCTGAACCTGTGCTATATGCCAGATGCCTAGAGCAAGGTTGGACTCTGGTCATTCTCAGGCAGCCTTGTCCTGCAGTCATCCAGGAAGAATGCAGGAAAGGAGGACCACACCCTCAGCTGACACAGACCTTGCTGTTCTGCTGAACATTTCCAACATCGGACGTGAGGGGTCTCCTTCCCATCCCTCAGCCTTCCCTCTCCAGGTCTCACAGATGAGAACGTTTCCCAGGGAAGAGTCCAGGGTATAGCAAGACAGGGCGCCAAAGGAATTCTGCATCTGAATGTTATCATGAACCACTGAGTTTAATGTCTCACCCGATCTTTGCAAAGACGGAACAAGACTAGTTTGCAAGAAACCCTGGCTTCCCTGCATTAAATGTCCTGCTGAGAATTTTAAGGATGTCTAGAAAATGGAGCTTCTCTTTTTCCAATAATCTTATTAAAATTAAACATTGACGTTTTTTTCAGGATGTAGAACTTATTACCCAAGAAAGGAAGCCAAGGAAGATAATGCCAAGACTAGATTTTATAAAAAGCCTAACAATTATACATAGATAAATGGATTAACATGTAAAGTTTTACTTCAGTACAGCAGCTACCCTTGGTTTACATGAGCATAGAAGCTGGAAGGCTTGCTGGAAAGAGAGAAAAATAAAGACTATTTGTTACTTCAAAACTGCCTGAGATTGACAGATGTGACCGTGTGCACATGTGCACCCCCACCTCCCCAGTGCACACACACAAATGGCCATTTTTTGGAAAAGCTTTGGAAAGACACCTCAGGTTAGGAGGAGGAAAAAACAAAAGAAAAGAAGGGAAGTTGGACTGATGGAGCATTTTCTCAGTGAAATGACTTGAAAAATGGAATTCCCCTAAATAAAATACATGATAGATTCTAAGCAAATGATTCTTCCTGAATGCTTTCACACCAAAACAAATTAACATAAACTCCTGAGAGGTAATTAGGATCAGAGTTATGACTCTAGATAGAACTGTATCTAATTCCACTCAGCCTGCCATCCAGGCATCAATGCATTCATCTACCCACCCAAACAACAAACCTAGAAGTATTGATTGAACACTTACTATGCACAAAATCCTGTTCTTGAGAGCTGGAGCTACAAGAAGGACTAAGACAGGCTCTCAGTCCTCTGGGAGGGTGACAGGAAGGCAACAACATGAAGTATATTCACGTGTGTAGGGTTTGTTTCAACCACACTAGAGACCAGGTGGATCTAGCTATGCAGCACAACTTGCTCTGGAGCGCTTGACCTTGTCTTAGACTATGTATTGTACTTAGGGAAGGGTGTTAATTCTCTTAAGGCTTACCAATGGCACCCAATTTGTATACTTATTTTACCTCTGGCTTCATTTTATTATTCCTACTTGGGTTTTCTTTCTGCCCTGATTTACTCACTGAAGTTTTATCTTGTGTATTGTGTGCATTATTATAAGCTACCTCAAAACATCTTGGCAAATAAAGAGGTGTACATTCTTAAAGAAATAAATACGATTACCTTACAAGATCACAAAATAATAATAACATAGTAATTTTATTATTACTGGCAACTTTCACTGTGGACTCACATATATCATGCACCACTCCAAGCACTTTACAAATACTTTCTCATTTATTCTTCATCATAATCATTTGAGACTGTTAGGATTATTATTCTTATCTCACAGACGAGGAAAACAAAGCACAGGGAGCAATTGGTATCACATACAAGTAAATAGTGGGTCCAGGACTTGAACCCACAGAGTTTGCTTGGGGAATGGCTCCTTGCGGTTTGTTTATCCAGGGGTCAAACCCTCCAGGTCTCCCAACAGGGCAGAAGCTCTTTGTTTACTGGTCTGACCTATCAGGCTTACTTTATTGTTTGACTGTAAGACCCTTAAGCTGTATCCTACCTAGTGTTGGGGGCCTCCTTGAATACTGGCTTGATTTTCTCCATGATTCCATCCTGACCCTGTGGCTGGGTTAGTAGGAGCTCCCATATCTAAGCACCTATATCTCTGGAGGGTGAGCTCCTTAAGAATCAGAGCTGTGTCCTCCTCACTTTCAAGTTGTAAGGTGGCATATATGAGCCTAGCAGACATTTAAAAAGGCTGATTGAATTGACTGAATGGATGAGGGCCCCATCACTTTCCCCATGAACACTGTGCGACCTTCCCAGACAGGCATGTCCATGTCCTGGCTCCCTCCTCCTCGCACTGGTCCCTTCATGATGGCTCTGCAGCGTCGCCTGCTTGTATGTGGATAGTTCTACCTGTCCAGGTGATGCTTGTAAAATTAAACCACTGTTAATGTGTGAGTTGTAAACCATTTATACCAAGTTTTATCAAATAGGGAGAAGCACATTTTGCAGGGAATCTCCTTGACTGGTGATTATAAAATAGACTTGATCTCAGTCTAACTTAGCATATTCATGGGCACTTTTTATTATATTCAGGTACTTCAACGACTTCTTTTCCCCCAAATGCACCTCAGAGCAATGCAGCCAGCACCAACGCCTCTCCTGCTCCGATGCCGTCTCCCTCATTCTGCATCTTCTATGCTCTTATCACATAGGCTATTTACTTGACAATTCATCATATTTTACTTACAGGTACATATTATTGTGTTCAATTGCCATTTAACTCTTGCATTGTTAATTCATGGTCCCCATGTCTTGACTTGTCTCCAGTGGAAATTTCTTGACAAGAGATCACTGTGACTTGTGCCTCTTGCAATCCTTCCAAGTCTATCCGTGCAAGTGTGGGTTCTACGATGGTTTGGGATAGGCAATGGAACATCACAAAAGATTAAGTCCCTCAAATAAACTGAATATAAACATTCTCCACTGCTGGGTCATTCGTAATTGAAGTTGAGGGAGGTTCTACAGAGCATTCTCCAAATAGAACTGTAGAAGTTTTGATCAAGCATGAATGGCAAGAGAGGTAGGGATGAGCACGATGGTGGGAGGGGTGACAGGTGGTGATGGTGTGCATGGCATTTCTGGAATGACCACATATATTAGGCACTGGGCTACATGTTTTATGCACTTGATTTTTCTCTAGCCATCATAACATCGTCAGATGTTGACATAATTCCCCTCTTCTTCTATCAGTGATTAAAATGAAGCTCAGAAAATTTAACTCAGAAAAGGCCACACAGCTAAGTAGGTGGTGGGATTGGGGTATGACTCCAGGCTTACCTGACTCTAAAACTATACTTCTTCCTCCTTACTGCTCCCCAGAGTCACCTTCACTCTGAAATGCATGCACCTGCTGGGATCCCCCTTTAGGCTCAGAACGAAGGAAATAAAGGTTAATAAGAAGCCTCGCTGGCAAGTCTAATAAATGAATGGGCTCAAGACCAATAGGGAAGGGAAATTAAAATGTCTAAGTATCTGGTTGTGTTAGGATTGCAAAAAAAAGAAGGTAAATGACCTTAACCAGGAAATTAATGGCCAGCTTTGAGCACCTACTGTGTGCAAGGCAATCTGCTGAGGCATGGAGTGGGAACAGAATTGGGAGAAGGTCATATTACCCAGCAGCCGACCTATATTAAAGCTAGCCGAGCCAGGAAAGCTCTTTTCGCCTTGCATTCCTGCTTGAAAGTCATCTAACAATCATCCTTCTGAAGACCAAGGGAAGGTGGTTCCCGGCCTTGCTCAAATGGGCGGCCAGATGTGCAACTGTTCACGCCTCCCGAGGGGCTGCAGCAGCAGCGCCCGGATGTCTGGGGGGGGGGGGGGGGGGGGTGCGGTGAGACTGAACCAGACTGCAGGCAAGCAGGGGGTTAATAGCTCATAAAATAAAACCCTCTAACACAAAAATGTTATTTTAATTGTATTACATTGAGGAGCCCTGAGGGTCGTGGGGTAGATAATCAAAAAGGACAAGGAGGAAATTAAAAAAGGGAAGAAGGCAATCAAAAAGGCCATTTAGGAGAGCCCCTTAATCCTCCATAGAAAGAACACTAATTATACTCCAGAATCTCCTTATAATTAACCCTGATATAAAGTGTTTTTTGAGCAGTAATAACTTTCACATTCACAATCAGTTTGGATCGCAAACTCTGGTGAACGCCTTATAAACAGCAGCCCTCGCAGGTTGGCGGGGTTTGGGGTTTTGTTCCCCAGCAAGCCACATGATTGCACGGCCATCCGCAACGCAAAAGACCAGTGTTTCTGCCCTCAACTGACGCCACTGCTCCCCTGAACTCAGCCCATTGCTTTCTTTTCTTTTCTTTTCCTTTTTTCTTTTTTTGGCAGGAATAGCCCAAAATACAACCATACTTGTGCCTCCTTCCCATTCTCTGTAATTGCTTCCCTCGGCTCATTTTTAGCCTTTAATATGACTTGGACTCTGGGATGGCTGCAAACCCAGTGAATTCCCAGCATACCTCCCGTAGCTAAAAGACCTCGGCTTAGATTTACCTACACTCCCAGGCCGCTGGGCACACATTGCTGGGAGTCGTTCTCAACATTTCCAGACAAAAGCAAAGATTCAGACAGGCTCTGCCCAAATCCCATTCAAACTAAGAGCTTCACATTCCTTGCCCTGACAGCTGACCACTTATGAACCAAAGCTCCAAACTGTCAGCTTGAATAGTTCAGGAGCAAAACGGCAGAGAAAAAATGGAGACAGTTCTAGCTTCAGGTGTCTGAGATGTCTTTAGGAAGAAAGAGGCAAAGGAAAGGCAACTGGGACCAGACTGTGAAGGGAGAAGGGCCTGGACCATATGGCTTGGGACTTTTTGTTTTTAATGGCACGGAAATGAAAAGAATCTGTCCGTGTCCTCACATGAACCGGCTACTGCTCTTATCCCACCCGGTAAGAGAAGGAGCAGGATCTCAGATCCCATGAGATCCCGGAGCAGATAGTTTCAATGGGGTGCCTGCCTGCCAAGTGAAACCCTAGGAGAGGTTCAGAGGCCTTCTGATATTCACAGCACTCAGAAGGTATTCGTCCCTGCACCTCCTCCCTGCAAACAAGCAGCAGAGGCATTTGAAAGGTCTGCCTGTTCACAACGGGCGACATCCGCACTTGAACCAGAGATCGGGAAGCCAAGGTCTGTGAAACACTGGGCACAGTGTTTTCCCTCTGTATCAAGAGAACACACGCTGAAGAAAATTTCCCATTTTATCTTATATGCTATCGGAACTAAAATACTACTTTTACTTTCCATCTGGGTGCTTACTCTTTATGTAGAATTTAACAAGATAAGATGTTTCCTTTTTTTTTAAACCAGAATCCATAACTGAGAGACAAATGTTCTTTTATCACCCAATACTAT
>PVKM010032159.1:0-16519 GCA_004027735.1 Carollia perspicillata
TGTGCTTTTTCTTTCTTTAAAATTTATTTACTTATTTATTATTGTCATTCAAGTACAGTTGTCTCCATTCCCTACCACATCACTTACCTTCACCCCAGTCACCCCCACCTCCCACCCTCAATCCTATGCCCCTTCGGCTTTGTCCATGTGTCCTTTATACATGTTCCTTGACAACCCTTCCCTCTCCCCCCGTTATCCTCTTGCTTTTTCTACTGTATCTTTAAGTCATCTAACCAGAAAAAAATGAAATAAATCATAGAGTACCTCTAGTAAGAAAAATAAAGAAAATTATTTTTTTCAGAATTATTATTAATTATTGCATTATTATTAATTTTTAAGAATTCTTTTACAACAAAATTTTAATTGTATTGCTGATAAAATAAGGTCTAGGTTTTCTATACTGTTTTGGATAATTTGGATAGTATTCTGTATTTTCCACCTATATTTTGGGTCATTCCACAACTGGATGTTGGTATGAGGTTGATGAGGAAGTAGTTGATCTTTTGTGGCAAAAGAAGTTACTAAAACCTCAGCGGAGGCCAATTTACATTTCTTGTGTCAGAAAGCTGTCTGAGTGCATGAGTCAGGAACCTTGAACTTGCTCTCACATTTCTGCCTGCCCAATTCCACCCATTCATTAAGATAAAGCTCAGATGTTATCTCCTTCAAAAAAACCCTCCTTATTCAGGCCACAACAGCTTTCTAGCTACTGAATTCCCATTATCTTGGTTTATTCACCACTTACGATACCCATCCTGATCTAGATTATAATATGAGTATTTGTAAACATGTGGAATATCCCTCACTAGGTTATAAATTTCTTCAGCAACATAACCATCTCTAATTGACCATCTGATCCCTGAAAGCATCGAGCATACTTCCCTTGTATGTATTGGTCACAGAATACATGTTCAGAGAATGGGTAAATGGAAGATCAAAGCATTTTAGGTAGAGTTTTTCTAATGAGGTGATATTTGTAAACTGTTTTAGGAATAACAATTATGATGTTTCAAACTAACTTCATAGATAATTGGGTAGGAGAGCTGAGAAAGAGGAGTCAAGGCTGCTCCTGGTTATCTGGCTGTGTCATTTACTGAGGCAGTGAACACATGATAAGAGCAGTTGTATGTAGTAAGCGAGTGAGTTTAATTTTGGATACATTGAGCTTGAAATACCACTAAGAATCTCCTAGTGGAGAGTTCAGTTAGCATTTGACTTTGTGAGCTGGAGATAAATATTTTAGATTAAGCCATATATCAATATGGTATGATATATACTGCTGGCAGTTTACTAAAATTGTATTTCTATCTAGATATTAACTCGATATTTTCCAGTAAGGTGTTACAATGTTACTAGATCTGACCACTAAGATACCAGTAAATGTAACATGTGTTATTCCTGAACCAAGGCTTTTAAGAGTTGATATACCTTTTCTATATTCTCTTTCCCCTTTATCTGGATGGAGGCAAACAGTGACAAGGTCCTGGGGGATATTAGATTCACAAAACTGAACATTTGAGTTCTTGAGTCTCCACATGAAAAATATCTTCCCACCCACCAAGAATGGTCCTCACTTCGGACCACTAGATGAGAAATAAACTCTATTCTGTTTGAGCCCTGCATTTTGCGATCTCTGTGTTACAGCATTTTAACCCACCTCAATAAACACAGGTAGCGACTGGAAACAATAGAAATTGGTGAGATGACCCAGGGGTGCAGAGAGCTGTGAGAGACGTTGTCAAGGAAACCCTCGAGAAAGGTCTGCATTTAAGGGATAGCAGGAGGAAGATGAATCCGTGAGGGGGACAGAAAGAGCCAGCAGAGAAACAAAAGAAAGTAAGAAGACAATAAACTGAAAGAATCTGGAGAAAAGAGTTTCAACTGTGCTCAGTGGTCCATGTGCAGCGGGAAGGAAGGCCACATTGGTCCACAGTCAAGGCTTTATTGGGAGGAGGACGGAAAGCAAAGGCAGAAAGAATCTGAGAATGGATCATGAAGAATACAATGCATAAAGAAAGAAAATACAGAAATTGAGTGGAAATAACTAGGAAAATGCAAAAAAGTCAGGATTGGTTAAAGAAATGGTATAGTATAAGCAGCAGAGTGAGAAAATCAACGAAGATTGTGAATCAGGAGAAGTGCTTTTAGATTGATTGTAGAAGTGCAGAAGTTCTAGGTGACAATATATCTAGGGTGTAGTCATAAAAAGAGTTTAAAATGTTGGTAGTTGAGGTGAAGACCAGTGGAACTGAGGAAGCCATGGCTTTGCGTAAATGTTACCCTTGGAAGTTGAGTTCACCTATGTTGATCTTTAATTTGGGGTAGAATATAAAGAAAATTATAGTCCTTAACCCATTAGTTTACCACACTAGATAAGACCCTATATCTCAGAAGATAGGTTTCATAAATTCAAATCCTAGATTACAATTTACTAATTACAACTTACTACTGGGCAAGTTACTTACCTGAGTCTTAGTTTTTCCTCTCTAAAATGAACATGATAACAATAGCACTTATCTCAAAGATTTGAAATTCCTAGGACAATGTTTGACATAGAGTCAGCTACTCTTTTTATTTCAATTTATATTATATTATTAAAAAGTATTTGGATTTTGTAAGTTTCTGTTACTTAACTAAAAGTGAACAAGAGAATCCACACTTACACCTCAGTTCCCCCCAGTAAAAGTGTGGTGAGGACTATGAATATATTATAAATTATGATAGAAAACATATGCCTCTTAATAGGAAGTATAGGCTCAATTTTAGCATCATGGAAAAACTTTTTAAGTATGCAGGTACCATTTGTGTTACATCCTTAGGCTGAGTACTAGTTTACTCTTCTGGTCCAGAAGTATCACAACTAAGAATTTTCTCAAAGCCTCCTATAATTCAATTTTTAACATCAGAAATAGAATTAACTACTCTCCCTGCCTTTGGGTTATTACACCTAATTGAGAAACTAGATCGTGAGTCAATCACAGAAATGGCTCATGTGTCCTCTAATTTTCCATCAGGCATGGTGATTCTGCTGGCTAGAACTTGTGCCACGTTTAAATCTTTACAACTCTGTATTAACTATCTGCAGTGGCTTTGGACCAACACAATCTAAGAGTAATAAATACCCCTCGCAATTCCAAATGAGTGCAAACTAAATAGGTTCACAGCACTGCCCTTTTTACCTGCTGATTCTAAGATTGTATTCATTGATGCAAATTCATCTAATTCCCTGATTTCCCATCGCAGCTGAATTCCAAAGTCTGAGGGGTTAGTAATTTTTCCAAATTACCTTTCTATTCGTAAAAAAATGGGGGAATATAGCACCTGACACAATAGAATTATTATTTATTCTTTTGAAAAATATGATTTAAGAAAATCTTGGTGCTCTGTTTATTAGAGAGGCCAACAGTAGGGATAGCTAAAAGGCCTATTCAAATGATATCAAAGAAAGTTTATTTTGGAGAAATACACTCACCCAAATTTAAGGTTAATCATATCAGGTAAATCACTGAGAGACTCTAATGGGAGTAACTTATTATCAGTAACCATGCATTTTGAAGTTAATGTCTAAAGTTATTTTTATGACTCAGCAAAAGTATAGGGATAATTGTTAGTGTTCCTAACAATTTTGTGTGTATATGTTGGTGTATGCACACATGTGTTCATTTGTCGAATTATAGGCCACCCCTAACTTTTATGCAACAAACATCGAAACATTCCATACTAGTGTCACATGTGAGAAGGTCAACTTGATTGTACGTGTGTGTTTAGGGAAGGGGCACAGGGTAGGGATGAGTAGAGGTAGACTAAGGATATTCCATCTAGAAGTGAAAACATTCTTACTTTTATTTATGTTCTTAGATGCAATCCTGAAGGATATATTTTCAGTATTATGTGCATGTTCTCTTAATTAGTTTACTGTTTGAAGTCCAATGTGTCATCAAGTGAAACTGAAGGTTTGCCACCTAATATTTCCATCTTTCCCTCAGAAAAGTTCATGACATCTTTAGAGGTTTCATTACTAGTATCAAACATTTTATTGCCCACTCATTTTATAAACTAATAAGATCAAAATGCAGGATAATGATCTATTGCACCATTATTTCTCATCAACAAAATGGTGACAGTTGCAAGATGGAACTATTTGAAGACAGCCATTGCCAGCATGGGAGAATGTTTGTTCTCCCCAGAATGTTTGTTCCACCGTGGACAGAACAGCAAAGATGTGGCATATGAAAGATCTTTTACAAATATGACATGCAAAAGCACAGACTATTTCCAAGTCAGTTATTTGAAAGTCAACATGTTTGTAAAAATGCTACATCATAATCTACTTTTTAAAAAATGTAACATATTTCAACATCTGCTTTCATTTGCTTTGTTTAGTATTTCCTACATCCTCCCCCTGTGATTTAATTTTTTTCTTCAATATTTCCACACTAGTCTCTGGTAGAAGGGATTAAAGACATTGACCTTAGCCCCAGCAGGATCACTGGTTCTATTACCACTTTACTCCCTTTGATGAACAAGTCAGTGATGGCTCTTTCTGTGAGCTTAGGCTCTCCATTTGGCTGGAATATGTCATGTTCTTCAGAGCTTGAGGCTCTGTTCTGGCTCTGTTTTTATTGATCAGCCCTGTTGTTGACATCCCTAATCCTTTCCCCCAGCTTGTTTTCAGTTCTTGTAGCTGCTTTTTAAGATCCCAAATAATTATTTTCATGGGCTCAGTGAAATTCTATTCATGTCTGCTTCGGCTAACCTTTTGTCTGTTGCCCTGGTTTGGCCCTCAAAACACGTCTGCTCAGCTTTCTCTTTGGCTCCCTTGGATGTAACCTCTGACTCCTTTGGCTAGGAAATGCTATCGTTTCTGTATTGCCTGGGTGAACTTCTATCTTGATTCATTCTGACCAAAACTTTTTTCTAATGTGACAGACATTTAGGAGCTGCTTCTTTATAGAACATAGGTATGTAGGTATAGGAACATAGGTATATGTAGATATTTAAATGAAATAATATCTACTGTTAATAAAAATAGATCACCCCAATTTTTATATAATAATCTGCCCATCCAAACTACATTTAGGTAAGTGTGAACTTAATCCAAAGCGGAATAATTTACAACACGAGTATTCATATAACCGACAAAAATCTAGCTATTTAGTTGTTTTATTAATAACAGCAACACCAATGATAATTACATCTGTAAGAACCAGTTGTTTCATGTTTTGCAGCTATACCGTCCTTAAGGAAGAATGATACTTGGCAGGAGGAAGTGACGCATGGGAAGTCAGGAAGGCATGGGGAGTGTAGGACAGCAGTTAAGAGCATAGACTCTGGATCCGAACTGCCTAAGTCCAAGTCTTTTACTTTTATTCTTTTGATCTGTTCCAAAAGTTGATCTGTCTATTTAAAAAAATTTCTTCTTTCAATTACAGTTTACTTGCAATATTACTTTGTATTAGTTTCACGTATACAGAATAGTGGTTAGATAATCATACTGCAACAAAGTGTCCCCCCCACCAACATTTCCAGTACCCACCTGGTACCACACAGAGTTATTACAATATTATTGACTGTATTTCCTAAGCTGTACACCACATCCCCATGACTATTTTGTAACTACCAATGTGTACTAAGTCCCAGTCTTCACTTAGACATTTATACTTTACTAATTTTGGGAAAGTTGCTTCATCTCTCTATTCTTTTTTTTAACAGATTTTTATACTTTATTTTTTAAATAATTTTTATTGTTGTTCAAGTACAGTTATCTCCATTTTCCCTCATCTTTCTCTTCTTGTTTCTTCATCAAACCTCATAGCATCTTTGTGAGTATTACATGAGATAAAAGATGTTCATGATGAAACAAAGCACTCAATTAATATTAAAACTAATATTTGCTGAATATTTATTCTGAGCCAGATACTATTTTATGTACCTTATATGTTTTAATTCAGTTAATTCTCACAATGATCCTTTCAAATTGGTACTGTTATTTCTATATTAAAGATAACAAACCTTAGGCACAGAGAAGCTAATTAACTGGTCTACTCAGTAGACCTGGAAATTTAACCTCTGCCTATGGTTCCTGAATTCAGTCTTAATTGCTTTACAATACTGTCTCTTGATTAATGTTAACTGTCAATATGATGTCAATTTGTAGATTTCCATTTTTGGAAAAGATAGTTTCCAAATTCCTGTTCTTTAGGCTAGGTTCATTACATTTTGGGGGTCTACATAACATCTTCACAGAATTGCCCTCTCCTCTTGCTTCTCTAACTCATGCACTTTCTTCTCTTTGGCATTCACATGTATCATAGATACTGTGCAAATTCAAGTCTTGTTTGAGGAGGGTCAGTGCTATTTACCCAGTGAAACTGCAAACCTCTTGACACCAGGAAATACAGTGCTGTGCTGAGAACACATTAGGAGATCCACAATATTTTCAGATAGACACTTACGTAACTAATGACTTTGGTTTATTTTAAATACAGCGTATGAGGTTTAAAGCCTCTTATGAATATAGAAAGGCTATCCCAATGCATTATTTAATACATCTTCTGATGAGGTTCATAGAAATTCTAGCTTTTCCTAATTACTGCTCTGGTTAAGCAATACAGAACAAATTGATCTCTATGTAATGGCATGAATATGAATTTAGTCATGCCTAGAATATTGCCCAACCCTGGCTCTTATTCTGCCTCTTAGCTGCCAAAGGAGCCCCAAAATTAGATGCTCCAGAAATCCTGACAATCTAAATTATTCTAATTTCCCAGCATGTCCTGCTGGCACAATGAGGCCCTATAAACTCAGGCTATGCACTCTGATGCACTCTTACTAAATTGTCTTGAATACCCAGAAAAGTCAATTATTCATGAAGGAACAAACCCTCTAAAACTGGAGCATTTTCACTGACATGGCACTTCAGGGTGACAAGCTAGAAAGATCTTTAGTGTCTTAGCACCAGAACTGGGCACTACAGTTTCTGGAGTTTCTCTTGCTTATGGACAGCACAGCTAGACAGTTTGTATTAGGGATGGAGGAATATGTGTTGATCCTGTGTGTTGAGAAATGTAAGCTTAATAGTCTGTGAGGCACTTTAGATGATGTCTATGTGTGATGCCATCTTGACATGAGGATGGGATTGAGATTCTAGATTTTCTTAGTGAAGAAGTTTTTTGTGCAACTTTTTAACAAACCCGAGGACAAAAGAGCAGTGGACCTTTCTTGGCAGATACAGGAAGAATCTCTTCTAAAAGAAAATACAAACAATTTTAATTCAAGAAGGTCAATGAAAAAATTGGAAGTGTTCCCTTCTCTCTTAAGTACTCTATCTGCTAAATATCATGAGTCTTTTTTTGTATGTGGTAAAAGGACTATTCAGCAATATTAAAGGTCAAGGTATATATAAGTATAAATTATTCACTTTAAACCAAATATAGGGTACCTCTGTCTATTAGAGGACAAAATATAAAGCTTATTATTAAACAGTCAGTAATGCCGGAGACTATAAAGTGGGAGTGTGATTTCCTCCACCTTATCACAAATTAGAAGACACTAAATTATTTACCAATAAATGTATTTCTAGATTTAAAATATAAATTCATGTCATCTCAAGAGAGAGAGCATAGAAAAACAATTTCCCTATTCAGAGTTTTTATTTTTTTAATTTATTTTTTATTAGTTTTTTTGGGATGGAATTGATTAATAAAATTATATTGGTTTCAGGTATATAATTCTACATCATCCGTATATTGCATTGTGTGTTCACCACCCCAAGTCAAGTCTCCTCCCATCACCATTTATCACCCCTTTACCCTCTTCTACCTCAAATAACAGAATATAGTATAGCCATTTTGCTAATCCTAGTAGGTAATTTTCTTAGAATTATTATCCATAAGATTGGATGCCTAGAAGAAAAATGGTTAAAAAATTGACAATGACAACCCAGTCCTAGACTTCAATCGCATGTGTACAAGTAGGAGTTGGTAGGTTCACTAAGACATACGAATTTGTCCTGCATGTGAGCTTGACTAAACTGAGGAACACATTTGTCATTTGGATAAATAGAGTTATATGTACCATTTGATACCGATAGAAATTGAAGTCACCAGCCCAGCCTTTTTTTTTTTAATCAAAGCTGCTCTTTCTATAAACTAATTTTAAAAAAGAGTCTAAAACATTGAATATGAAGTCATTAATTTCTCCGACAAGATCTCTTATAGACAGAGGTTTTAAGAGCCAGGAGAATTATAAAATTACTGTATTTACATTTGAGTCTCCAATGTGGACTTTGAAACCAGGCAGTCTTAGAGAGAATCTCAAATTCACCACTTTTCAGCGATATGGTCTTGGGAAAATCATGTAATCTCCTTCAACCTTAATTTTTTTATCTGCACAATTGGGATAGTGATCCACTTTACTTCTATTCCTACTCTGCCAAGCAGGAGGAGTAAATGACACGTCCACAAAGATCAGCGTGGTCTCTACTGTGCAGTAAGAATGCTATAGATGTCAGTCCCCTTGTGATCCTCCTTCACCCCTTTACCCGTGTTAGACAGAACTCTTTCCCTCCTAAGTGGCAGAACTCATAGCTGGGGGTCAGTTATGATGCACAGGCCAGTGGTACTGGTTTTTTACTATGAACTCACCTACCGACTCTTTGGTGTTCTGATTGTTTGGTGCCCTTGCTGTATACTGGTTAAATATTCAAGATAACATAAACAGAAAAAGAAATATTTTAACTCCCATACCAGTGCAAGGGAAATGGATCTATCATCTGGAAAAGTTGGTTCCCAGGACTCCGGTGATACTATCTGGCTCCCTCCCCTCTCTCCATCTGTCAGTTTTGTCTATCCCTCTCTTAGCAATGAGAATGGCCATCAGATGCTCCAAGCCCATACAATCACAACATTCAATGCAGTTTAATAACTATATTGGAATGAAATTATACCCACTTACTTATATCAAGGCAGAGTTCTTATTTGCCAGGTTTGATTTAGATGCTAATCCCTGTAGAGGCTGAGGGGTGTTGGTTGAGTATGCTGACTTACAACTTCACTAAAACCATGCGGAATGAAAGAACACTCAACCCAATGTTACTAAAGAGGCTTAAGTGATTTTGGTAAGAAAAAGACAGCTAAAACAAGTGAACAAACAAAATAGGTGTTCACCATTCTAGCATATTCTTGAACAAAGGAATTACCCCTTGTAAATATGATCTGAACCATTTTTAAAACCATAAGAAACACACTAATTTGCTTCTGTGCTGTGTGATCATACAAATTTTATGCTTAGAGTGATAATATCATCTCAAGAGTGTATTAGGTCAGAAGCAAATGTCACAGTGCGTATTGTTTAGTAAATTTTTAGACATAAAGATTCAGTGGGGGTTAGTAATTAGAGAGTCCAAAAGTACTGAATGTGAGTGAAGAGCACATTGTTAACTTCTCTAAAATTATACTAGAAAATGATAAATTGATTCATACTTCAATTTTTATGAATACTATACAGTATTTAACATTTTTTTTAACGAAACAGGTACATAGGAGGTTGGATTATGTGCTTTATTGCAGCTTGGTTGCCCCCACCTGCAGGTAAATACTCCTGCTCATGCTACATAGCACGACCCAGGGGGCATGCAGACTGAGGCCACCAGGCCAGAAGGAGAACCAGACATCACAGCACACTTATAAAGTGACCTAATGTCCTACTAAAGCTCTGTAGTCAGAGACAAGTTTTATTGGCTCCAGTGGACAAATGACCTACAGAAACTCAAGCACTACACACATTTTAGCCAACATAAGAGGAAAATAAAAGTTTAGGATTAAACCCTTATTAAAAACGTTTTTAGATTCTTTTTTCTGAGTCATTTTGGAAGTATATGAGATATAGGGTCCATAAAAGTGGAGAAAGAATGGGACATAGAGAAGGAAAAGAAACAATGGCTTAGTACCGTGCACCCATGAGTTTTCCAATCACTGCCTTCTCTTCTCAGTACTCTAGGTACCATCTACATGCAGCATTTGAGCCATAACCCCAACAAAGTCTATAATGTGTATTTTAGTACATAATGTGTCAAGACTGAATATTATTCCACTTTATGCTGTGCACAATTGAGCTTCTTTTCCTAACTTGATCATAAACTCTTTTGAGGACGTGGACTATGATATATTTACATGCATTTGTGTGTTGTAGAACACCCAACAATATATGATTACCACACAGTTTCTTAAGTAATGCTCATTGAATTATACAAATGTTATGAAAAAATTAATGCTACTGGTCATTTTCAAAGGAACAATGCAGATGCTAGAAACATCAAAAACATGAATATGTGAATATGAATATAGTAGATGTGATATAAATATCATAGAGACTCTAAAAGGAAGCTATGACTTAAAAATTATTTCTCCCAAATGAGACCATTTGCCTAAACATCTGGGCTATTTCACAGGAACAAATATGATAATAGCATAATGATTAATGCTACCAGTACAACTGAGCTTTCATATGTAGATCTATTTTATTCCTCTAAGGGTCACTTTTTATGACAAGTGAAATAAGGGAATGACAGACAACACAAATGTTACATTCATTTAAACATTCAGAAAAATGAATGGAAACCAGAAATCTTGTTCTTAATTGTTCAATTATTACAATGTTAAACCTTAATGAATTACTGGCAAACCTAATATTGATTTAAAGATCCCATTTATTATACCACTGTTTTGATTAGGAAGAACATAACATACTCAAACCTGTCTTAGTGTTAGAATAAAGAATTATATTTGGTCAGATTCCAGGAGAATGTAAAATATTGCTAACATTCTCCTTGCTATTAAAATGTGTACACCCTGAAGTGAGCACACAAAATGGAAACTGAACAAGGAAGATGTGTAGCACATGAAATCATACAGCTTGGTAGAATGCTAAGCTTTACATCCTCTAAGTATGTGGAAAATTTTAATCAGAATATAGAAATCAAGGAAGTCATTTTATTATAATCTCATTGATTTGTGATTTATGGATCTGAGCTCCCCTGGTGCTGAAAGGAAGAGAAAATAATTCTGATGTGCTGCAGTAGAGTTGCATAATTGTGTATTGGTGCAGTTCCATGGGTTTAAAGCATCCACATCAGGGAAACCATAGCAACAGCAACAACCTCTGTATCACTGAAATTGTAAGTCTCTGGTGCCATGGCTCCATTCAAACCAATGGGAGAACATTTATTTTACTTTTTTTTTTGAATAGATACACACATCTTTGAAATAACCAATGGACTGAAGTCTGATAAT
This sequence comes from Carollia perspicillata, assembly GCA_004027735.1. Lineage (NCBI taxonomy): Eukaryota > Metazoa > Chordata > Mammalia > Chiroptera > Phyllostomidae > Carollia > Carollia perspicillata. The sequence continues at coordinate 11,292 of PVKM010032159.1, forward strand.
GTCCCTCTTTAGTCTTCATTCCATGTTGACCTATGGTATTTGTATTTTTGAGACTCACCAAATATAGACTGTATTATGTGCCCTTTCCATCACCTCCCCTAGTCCCTCCCATCTCTCTCCATCCTGGATCCAGGTTCTAGACATAGTAGCAGGGTTTGGCAATTTTGTGATATGTGAAATCTTTATCATCACCATCATCATCATCACCACCACCATCATCATCATCATCATTCTTCCATTACCTGTTTGCAAATCTTTCTTGGTTCTCAAATGACTGTGCTCAAGGGAGAGTGATTGCAAGAGAGGTGGAAAAAGAATAATTAAACAAAGATCTCACTTGAGAAAAACCACAAAGTTTAAATTCATTACAAGTATCTAAATGCATAGAGTTTCATGAATTCTGAGTATGGGTTAACTGTTTGATTATAAATGAAAGATCTCAGGGTCTCCCCTGGGGAAACTGGTTCACTCTCAGGCTTATGGGCCCATAAAAATACACAGATTTTTTAAAAACTTGGTTTTTATACTGTTTTCCAGGTGCTGTGTCTTCTCTGCAGCCATTCTTAACTCCGCCTTACTTTCTCCTATGCAATGCTTTCATTTGACGTAGCCTTTATAAGTGAATAATTCAATTATGCCATATATTTTTCTTTCAATTAGACTGAAAGCTCCTTTAAGGTAACAATCTTTGCTTTCTCTTCTTAGCTCTTGTTCTGAACTAGTTAGAGCCCCAAATCGCACATTTCATTAGAAATGGGTCTAGAACTGTGGTTCCCAAATGCCTGTTCTCAGTTTAGTGCTGGATTGAGAGGAATTACTTGGAGGGATTTTTAGAAAGGCATTTCTAGGCCTTATTTTTAGATACTCTAATTTAGAATGTTGAACGTATGTACAAAATTATGTAATTTTAAAAGATAGCTCAGCTTTTATTCCCTTTGAAATTATATTGGTGGAACAGATGTCCTGAAGATTTCTGTCCTGGATAACCCACATTTAAACTCAAAATCATATATATCTAGCCAAAATTAATCTGTATGGGAGGTTGGGTAATGGGAGGTGTTCTAGAAATCCAAAATCCCATCATCTTTTCAACTTTCTCCCTGTCCCCTGAAATAGTTCAGAACAAGTATCTAGAGCAGATGTTGATGTGATCAACAGAGACAACCCTTCCCCAAGATGTTTTCATTGCCAGTAGTTATGATTTCTAACTTTAATATTTATATTTAATGAATTCCTAAATCAAATGGGATAGTCAAATGTTTAATCTCTAAATATGTTTTAAAATTTTTACCTCATCAAATTAAAATGTCCTGTTTATAATATCACATTTGTTTCTAACCTTATTAAGATTAAGGTGATTACTGACACAAGTAAATTTTTCTAGAAATTATCCATTATAACAGTTTCTATCTGGGATCATTTTCCTTCTGCCTGATAAACAGCTTAAGAATTTTCATTTTGGGTATGCTGATGACACATTCTCAGTTTTTGTTTGATCGTTTTGTGTTTTGGTCTGAAAACATCTATATTTTGCTTTCATTTTTTTAAGAGTATATCCATTGGGTAAAGAATTTTTGCTCATTAGCTACTTTCTGTTAGCTCGAAGGTATTTTTCTATTGTTTTCTGGTTTCCAATGGTAGTAAAAAGAACTTAGTTGCCTGTCTGTCATGCCTTTAGGGGCAGTTTATCTCTTCTGGTTGCTTTCAGATTTCTCCTTGTATGGTTTTCTAAAATTGCATTCTAGTATGAGTTTGTGTGTGTGAACATGCATGTACCCCTATATTATATATTTAGAAACATATCTTCCTTGAATCTGTGAATTGATGAATTTATCAGTTATTGGAAATTCTTGCCATTATCAAACATTTCTTCAACATTCTCTTTCTTCTCATCCTCTGGGACCCCAATTAAATATATCGTAGACCTTCTAACTGTATTGTGTACATCATTTACAGTTCTTCTGTATTTTTCATCTTCTTTTCTTTCAATATTTAAAACTATGGATTTCTTTTAAACTATCTTTCAGTTCACAAATTTATCTTCAGCTTGTCAAGCCTGTTGTTAGGCTATTCATTCGCTCCTAATTTCAGTTATTAATTTCTGTAAGTTCTACTGGGTTTTCAGTTTTTTAATGTTACTTGCAATAGTTTCCAGTTCAGTGCTGACTTTTTTCAAATACACATTTTATCTCAGAAATAAACAAATGTGTTGTTGCTTTCAGTCTGTATTTGATCACTCTATTTTCTGGAGTCCCTAGGTATCTCCTCTTGTTTCTGAGTAATTTTGTCTTGTCACCAGGTATGATTTATAGTATTTTCTGGAGATATCTTTAGAAAATACTTTCAGAAATGATTCTGGGCCTCTAAGGGCAGTAGTAAGCTCAGAACCAACAGTTGAGAATTTTCTGGTCCAACTAGTGACTAGCCAGAGCATAGTCTGTGCCGCCATTTCAGAAAAGAGCTCTCCAAAGTCCCAGTGCAGCAGAGGACTGTTTTACCCTGGCTTTTCAGCCTTTGGTGGGCACCAAACTCCAAACCTCGTTCCCTCTGACCCACAAAAACACCAAGATATAAGGGCTTCCCAAAAGTTAGAGAATGAGCTCAAGGCAAAAGCCTTAGCCTTTGGAATACATGGGCAGTAGAGAGTGTTATACGCAAATGTTCTTCTCACTCTCCTAGCCCCCCCCATAATCTCAGGCAGGCCTCAGATGAAAGCACCCTACATCTCATCTGTATCGGAGCTGCCTTTTCCGAGTGGACGTTTGTCCCTGAGGCAATTTGGTTCTGGCTCACCTCTGAGATGTAGTTCTCTACCTGTGCTCAGCCTGGCAATTTTTCAGTCTCTTGTTAGGTCTCTGAACTTTTTAAAAGGTGGCTTTTGGTCAAGCATTTTAGTTGTAATCATCAGGAAAATTGACCCTATTTAACTAGTATTGTCATGACTGAATGCTTTGATGATCTGTTATTATTTATTAGTGGTTATTTTTCATTTTATGTTGGTTCATGGTTTTCTTTTCTTAATTTTTCTGATTTGATTAAATTGTTACTCATTTCTTTTTTCATTTCTTAATTTGAGTTTTATTAATATTTATTGCATTAATTATTGTGTCCCTTTCCTTAATACTCATTATGAAACACATATTTCTTTACTATTATATGAAATCAAGATATTCAAAATATCCCCAACCAGTATGTTTCTGCTAATAAACTTCACTTCTTAAAGGTGAAGGATCAGGTACAAATTGGTAGTTACAAAATAATCATGGGGATGTAAAGTACAGCATAGGGAATACTCAATATTATTGTGATAACTATGTACAGAGCCAGCTGAGTACTGGAAATATTAGGAGAAACACTTCATAAAGTATATGATTATCTAACCACTATGCTGTACACATGAAACCAATACAAATTAATATTGAAAGTAAATTATAATTTTAAAAAATCTGAACCAGATAACTTTTGAGATTTTTGCTAACCTGGTAATCTATATAAATTATTGTTTATCATAATTTTATGTTATTTCACTAACAGCTTAAATGTTTACTTTTTACATTTTATTTATTTTTTTTTAGAGAGGGGAAGGGAAGGAGAGAAGGAAACATCAATGTGTGGTTGCCTCTCACACACCCCTTGCCAGGGGCCTGGCCTGCAACCCTGGCATGTGCCCTGACTGGGAATCAAACTGGCCACCCTTCGGTTCATAGTCCAGTGCTCAGTCCACTGAGCCACACCAGCCAGGGCTGTTTACATTTTTTAACAGAGCTCTCATATAGATTGCAATGCTTTCAGTCCCTTTGTGTAATCGACATGTAAATGACACATGCATCCCTTACATAGAACATGGAACTTTATTGTGTAATTTTATAGGATTACAAATTTTAATGACAGTTGTATCTTTGGTTTTATGAAATTGTTATTTACACCTACTCTTCTTGCATGGCCGTTCCTTTCCCATGGTCCTTCTCATCTTTCTGTTTCATCTCATTTTATATCCTGGCACCGTTTTACTGATTTGAACTCCTCGTTCTCCTGGGTTTCTTTGCGTAACCCCAAGTTCCTCAGTCATCACACCTCGATGCCATCCATCCTGGGAAGAAGCCCTTCTCCTTGCACCCTCATCCTCGGCTAGACAAAGCTGCATCTCTTTGACATCATATCGGCCAGCGCAATGGGAAATTAGCATTATATACATAGAACTCAGTACGACAGTACCTAACGTAGTTCATCACTTTTCTTATACAGGTTGATGATATTCAGCTTTGTCATGTTTTTAGTGTTTAGAGATTCTATCATATCAATTTGTGTTTAGAAAACATCAACCTGACTTCTTGTTAAGCTAGCAGATAAGTAAATTTGTAGAGCTTGAATATTTTGCCTTCTCATTGCCAAAAAATAAGACATTTTCCTTACAACTTACCTTTTACAGCAACCACCAGCTTTATTGTAATTAATGGATATTACATAAGAGTGATAATGGTCTCATCATGGCAGTGTTATAATTTAGCAACTTGATTTTTTTATAATGTAGTGTTCCCTCTCATCTATGACCCACCAGGGAACCATATACTTATTTTATATACCAGCTTCCTACACTTCAGCACTTGAATAATTTCTGTAATTTCCCAGTAGGATTACCTCACCTTGGTCCATTTTCTTCTCTTCTGTTTCTCCTGGCTTTTCTGGAATATTTCCCCAAACCCATTATGTTTTCTCTCTTGAGGCTGCTTCTTAAGATTGTTTCTCACTGACTGTTCAACATTCCACTAATGTGTAGAGAAGTCACCGGCCAAATGTTTCCAACATGTATCAAAATAAGTAAATAAATAAAGCAAATCTGAAACAAACAAATGAAATAATGTCAAGCTTACATCTTAAAACATCTGAGCATGGTCTTTATAAAGAAATGGTAAAATCCCTATCTCACCCGTGAGTGTGTGGAAATCCTGAAAACCTAGAAGCAGCGATTTCAATGGGAAGCGTGGCTGTCACCACTTTTTTTTCCACAGTTCCCCATTCCTTGTCATGAGAGGTGAACCTACAAAACACTTATGTGATCTGATAATCATGTTTTGGAATTAGGAGACACTCACAGATTGCATCTTGACAGAAGATGCTAAATGTTTTTCTTACATTATGTTTTACAACTTTTGAATTAGTTGTCAACATTTAAAATTTTGGAGCTATACATAAAATTTAGTCTTACAGTTCTTTTAAAAAATGTGTAA